>JAKTSL010000107.1:0-54358 GCA_030580175.1 Diutina pseudorugosa
CATCACCATTAAATACCAGTGGGCATATTTTTGGCATTTTGTTGGTGTCAAGTTTGGTAATAATCAACCTCTTATAAGGATAATCGTTATTCTTTTAGAGTGGTCTGAAGATCTCCAACGAGCTGCCCGCAAATATCTGGACGTGGTCAGCGACAAAGTCGTTACCAAAGCCATGGGCAGCACCAAAGTCCAAGAGCTTGATCGGGTTGGTTTGCTCGTTGTACAAGAAGCTGGCCCAGATGGGATCGGCTTGTGTAAACCTGAACTCGGCAATTTCTCGAAGGATAATACGCTTGATGGCATCGTAAGTTTAAGATATTCCAATTGGAAGACTTGCTGACGTGCTCTATTCATGAATAGCCAAAAGACAAAATCAATTCTTTTCCAGACTCCAAGCGGGTTACTTAGGGCTTCCGCAAATACCAAAATATTACTAGAAACATCATTATGAACCTTGCTACCGTAAACAAGTCAGCATTAGCTATTCGGGCAACAAGCTGATCTATAAGAAATAATACTCGTGGATGTTTTAGCCCACAAAATTTTGTAAAGCGCAAATGGTTTAGTGGTAAAATCCAACTTTGCCATAGTTGGGCCCCCGGTTCGATTCCGGGTTTGCGCATAACTTTTTGTATTTAGTCCTAATTATTTTGCAACAAAGGCGTTTCTTCATCCGTCCCCTTTTTGCCACGACCAAACCGAGCAAAGAACCCCTTATTCAATTTGTCAAGCTTGAACTTGGCGATTTGGTCCGCCAGCGGAGGTTCAATTTCTTGTGGTATGGATTCTGCACTCACTTCGGATTGAGTAGGGTTAATCACTTTCCCTTGAGCTTGGGAACCACTATTGGCTACAGAGGCAGCTTCCGGTAGGACAATACCAGTGATCAAGTTCTCTTGAATGGTGTTTACTTGCAGTCTCGGGTCACGAGCAACTTGAGCGTAGGGTACTGGTCTGGCGGAATTTCTCTCATCAATCAGTAACAGCCGTTCGCGTTCTTCCTGGTTCAGGTTATATCCCAGATGGAAACTGAATACCGATGATGAGTCGTCAAATACCAGACCCATATCTTCGAGGGTTATACCCTTGGTTTCGGGAAACAAATAACGCACGGCAAAGAAGGACAAGAAGCACGACGACGCGGGAATCAAGTACGTCTTCCACTTGATCTTGTCAAGAAGGATAGGTGTCATTTCACCAACAATGAAATTACACAACCAATTCGTCGCTGTAGACATTGCCGCCCCTTTCAGTCTAACCAGGTTGGGGAACACTTCCAGCATCAACCAGGGGATCGGCCCCCAGGAGTAACCAAAGGCAGCGTTACAAACAATCACCGAGATAACGACTGTCATTGGGGTATATCTGTTGTTTTCACGAAGCGATAAGGCAATGACGAGCAACGGCGTCCCCATTAAAATCGCCCCCAGTTCCAAAAGGGGCTTACGACCCCAAGTATCGACAAGGTACCAGGGAGGGATGGTGGAGGCAATGTAGACGAGCGAGTTGATACCTGTCATGAGGATAGCCAGGCGGCCGACCCAACCGGCCAGCTCAAAGATGTATGGGGCATAGTACGAAATGATGTTGATACCGTTAAGCTGGGCAAACATTTGAGCAAAGCATGCCACCGAAAGCCGCTTACGGTAACGTTTGAACAAGTAGCTGTATGAGCGTTCACCACCATCGATACGATTAATCAAAATCAGCTCCTTGATGTCACGGTAAATGGACACAGCTTCATCACTCTCCAAATCACCATCGGCATAAAGGTCAGATATGACAATGTAGCCTTCTTCATTATGGTCATGGTCAAGCAACCATCTGGGAGTTTCGACAATAACGAAAGAACCCACCCACAAAAGGAACCCGAAAATACATTGAACAAACAACGGAATTCGCCACAGAGCATTACTTTCCAAAAACAGGAACCCGTAGTCAGTCCAAATCAGCAGCGAGTACCCAATGATGTTCCCGGTGAACTCAAGACATGCGTAAAATCCCCGATGGTCAGGAGGACTGATTTCCAGCTGATAGCAAGGGATAATGGTGGTCAAAAACCCAATGGCCACCCCCAGGATCAACCGACCAAACGAAAGGTTCCAGATATTGATACTTGTAGTCTGAATGAGACCGCCAATCACAAAAATCGCCAGGCCGTAACGGATGGTCCGGCGACGACCAATTTTGTCACCTACCCTTCCGGCGAAGATCGAGCTACAAAGGGCACCGATTTCGAGAATGGCGATCATGGTACCGATCTGAGCGGGCGTCGGGTGCCGGTAGTACGAGCGAAAGTATTCATTGGTAAGAAGCGACAGCATCAACCCTTGCTCAAAGCCGAAGACGAAGACGCCAAGCGAGACAAACACCAGGGTGAAGTTGATGAGAGCTGGCCCCACAAGCCAACCCTTCTCAATATGTGTGGACATGGCAATAGGTGAATGTCCGATCGATGTCGATAGCGTATCTTCATAACCTAGCCATACGTACTGCACAGAGGCAACATTACGTCAGTTTCGCTTCAAGATCACCAAGTGGTGCACAGATGTTAGAAGATTCTAGCCAGCCAACGATGGTTACATTACCAAACGTGGGGTAATTGCGTGTTCGATGACCTCGTTGGATCTTACGTCAAGCATGATCTATGGGGGACTGATGATTACTACCGGTGGTATGAGAATTATGCGAATCTTCCATCTATTCTTGGCTCAATAAAGTTTGGGATCACGTAAATTCTCGTTCTGGAGAGTACATTGAGAAAAATATCCCAGCGAACATCACCCGAATCTCAAGCATAAGTGGGTGGTTACCACAAGTACCTTTGAATTGATCGACGGAAACGTAATTAGACCCACCAATCAACGTGTTTTGTAGTTATAACTGATGTGAAACTCTGTCTAGTACTGTTGTGGCAATCTACTAACAAGTATCGTTGCCTAGTGTCAAAACAACGTGTAGGGCATTTGTCTCTATTGTGGCGAATTCAAACACATTCTATGTACACTTTGATGCAAGATGTTCTTGTACTGTATCTTTCCCTTAAGTCAACCACGTGACTTAACACGACCTAAATCAAATTAGGACGCGTCGCACTTTTCAACATTCATGTCTTCACCACCCGTGCCACTGTCACCGACATATCCCCCGGAGAGCAGCCCTACTCGAGGTCGCAAGAGACGGAATGACGACGACGTCCCCAGCTCGCCGGGTATGGCGTTGCCCCTGAGTCCAGCGCTTCCTCCATCGTCGCCAGCCGCACCGTTCGACCCCGACGATGATGAGGCAGAAATCCTAGATGACATTCAGGATGTTTCTAGTGAGGACGAAGATGGTGAAGATCTTATGGAAAACCTTGAACGTGATTACCGTGTTAATCGTACCGAAGATGTCTATGACGCCGAAAATATCGATGATGATGAATACGATGCGATGGACGAAGCCGAAAGAAGAAGAGTCGACGCTCAGTTAAACAGACGTGATAAGCTCGTGCGTCAAGCCAAAGGTGGTCGCTCCCAAGCATTTTTGGATGACATCGACGAAGACGATGCCGGCTTGGACGAATTTGGTTTGCCGAAGCAAAGACGACGTCAACGGCAATTCCAGGCCGATGAAGATCTTGCCATGGAAGACTTTGAAATTGACCCTTTTACCGAAGAACTTACGCTTGAAGCCCTTTCCGAAGTGAAGGCGCCGACCGTGTCAGAGTGGATTCAACAACCGGCAGTGTCCCGACTGATTCACCGTGAACTTAAGAACTTTCTCCTTGAATATACCGATGCTCAAGGTAACTCGGTGTATGGTGCTCGGGTTAGAACTCTTGGTGAAGTGAACGCCGAGTCTCTTGAAGTCACTTACGCTCATCTTGTCGAGTCTAAAGCCATTTTGGCGTTGTTTTTGTTGGCCGCTCCACACGAAATGTTAGCTATCTTCGACGTGGTTGCCATGGAAACTGTTGAATTGCACTACCCCAACTATGCTCACATTCACAGTGAGATCCATGTTCGTATTGCTGAATTTCCTCATCTTATGAACATTCGCGATCTTCGTGAAGCCAATATGGGTCAGCTTGTCAAGGTGAGTGGGGTGGTGACTCGGCGGACCGGGGTGTTTCCTCAACTTAAGTACGTTAAGTTTGACTGTCTTAAGTGTGGTGCCGTTTTGGGTCCGTTTGTCCAAGGGCCTACCCAAGAAGTGAAGATCCTGTTCTGTACCAACTGTCACGCCAAGGGTCCATTCAAAGTCAACCTGGAAAAGACTATCTACCGGAACTTTCAAAGAATTACTCTCCAGGAAGCTCCAGGGACGGTGCCTGCGGGTAGATTACCTAGACATCGCGAGGTGGTGTTATTGCTGGATCTTGTTGATGTGGCCAAGCCGGGTGAAGTGGTGGAGATTACCGGGATCTATCAAAACAATTACGATGCTGGCCTCAATATCAAGAATGGCTTCCCCGTGTTCAACACTATGATTGAAGCCAATCATATCAAGCTGAAGGAATCACTGAGTGAAGCTGCCGGTGGTGGGGCCATGTGGACGGAACAGGAAGAACGTGAATTCAAAGAATTGCTGCGTCAACCGGGTATCATCGATAAGGTTATTGCTCTGATGGCGCCACTGATCTATGGTCACAAGGACATTAAGACGGCCATTGCGTGCTCGCTTTTCGGTGGGGTGCTGAAGAATGTCAATGGGAAGCTCAACCTTAGAGGTGACATTAATGTTCTCCTTCTAGGGGATCCTGGTACAGCCAAGTCCCAGTTCCTCAAATACGCTGAAATGACATCACTGCGGGCGGTGTTTGCTACCGGTCAAGGTGCTTCGGCGGTGGGTTTGACGGCACTGGTGCGGAAGGATCCCATCACGCGTGAATGGACACTTGAGGGTGGGGCGTTGGTACTTGCTGACAAGGGTACTTGTCTTATTGATGAATTCGATAAGATGAACGACCAGGATCGTACGTCTATCCACGAAGCCATGGAACAACAGCTGATTTCAGTGTCGAAAGCGGGTATCGTTACGACGCTTCAAGCTCGATGTGCCATCATCGCCGCTGCTAACCCTATTGGTGGTCGGTACAACCTGACCCTTCCCTTGGCGCAAAACGTTAATCTCACCGAACCAATCTTGTCGCGGTTTGACATTCTCTGTGTGGTAAGAGACTTGGTCAACCCTGAAACCGACGAGCGGTTGGCTCGATTCGTGTTACAGCTGCATGTTCGACTGCACCCGCTGTCAATCGAAGACGTTGAGGACGATGAAACTCGTACTCGGCGAGAAAAGCTTGACGAACTTACCAAGGAGAAGGAAGAGGAGATCTCGCCGATTCTGCAGGAACTTTTGGTTAAGTACATTAACTATGCTCGCCACCGTTGCTTCCCCAAGCTTTATCAGATGGATGTTGATAAGGTGCTGCGGGTGTATGCCGATTTGAGAAAGGAATCAATCAGTACTGGGTCGTTCCCGATCACGGTTCGGCACTTGGAATCGATCTTACGTATTGCCGAAGCCTTCGCCAAGATGCGCCTCCTGGACTTTGTTTCCCAGCTGGACTTGAACAGAGCCATTAAGGTTCTGGTAGACCTGTTTGTTGGGGCACAAAAGGTGACCGTAAGAAAGCAATTGGCGAGACTGTTCCAAAAGTATACCCTCACCAGATCCGGAGCGTAGAGTTAATGACGAGACTATATGTTTTAATGAGACACTAATGATAATCACATAAGTAGCAGCCTTAGTTACAAGTCAAATTGGCGTTATGCCCTTGTATTCTAACAATAAAGAGTTGGGTATGTCGACTATGATTGGCCCAAAATTTTGTGTAATTCAATCGGATAGCTCATGGGCAATTATAACAAGAGATTTGTCACCCTATGCTTCATATGTAGTAGTCTTGCAACGAATTGCTACCGTCACTTTTGACTAGCCAGAAAGTAGTGTATTCACCAAGAAGCTTTCTATGCTTCGCTAAATGGCCCTGTCATTATCAATTGATAAGACGTCTGCTAATAGCGGGAGAGCAAGACATCTAGTTATCCCCCAAAGTATTCACAGCATCGTTTCCAATTAATAATTGCCATGGTAACTTTGTGGATGCCGTAAAGCAATCCCAATTAGATTTCCTGGGTGTATCATGTGCCCTGTGGTTGGTAACATAACTGCGCGGACAAACTTGCGTTGACAATTGCGCCCTTTTGGGAAATAAGAAAATATTTGGTGGCTGGCATGCATGCTAACCATGTTAAGAGCGATCTCGCAATCGACAACCGAGACTTGTTACTGGTTATGAGTAAGCGCGGATGATAAATATTATTGCGGTTAACAGCGTGGTGATTATTAGTAAATAACGATTTTGTTCCTGGTGCCTAACTCCACCTTACGGCCGGAGTTTACACTAATCGTACCATCTATCTAATGTTTAGTTATGAGCTGCACCACAGGGTGGGTGTTGGGTCTGTACGCGACTCCGGCTATTGTTTAATCCCTTGGTAGAATGGCGTCAAAAATATATTTGAAAGTATTGCCCTATGAGTTGAATTGAATCGTTATAATGCCAAAACGCTTCCATTGTGTGATCGTGGTCAATGCAGGCATTGTCGGAAAAGAGTGTATCGCAGCGTGAGCGACGTCATAAAAAGAAGTGAAAATTATCGCGCGTGCTGGCTCTCTGCCTTCTTGTCGGCCTTTTGAATATGCAATTTTCGAATGCCCTTGGCCCAAACCCTGACATCCTTATCGTAAAGTCCATCCTCAACCCCTTCGAGCCAGCCATGTTTATCGGCCAATAACTCGCGAGGCAGCTTCCGCTGCTGCTCGTCCTTCACCATGGCAAAGTCGATAAACTCACATAGTTGGGGGTTATACGGCTTACCGGTGACGGGGTTAGTCTTCCCCTTTAGCAGGGGCGGCGTCTCGTTGACGATCCGCTGGAGTAAATCTAAGATACCGTTCGGCCCCGACATGGGGTGTTCGTCATCATCGTCATCATCACGCCATACGGGTTGGCCCAGCGCCAACTCGATAAGCATTAATCCCATCAGCCATACATCCAGCTTCACCCCATACTTGAGCCCTTGAATGCGTTCGGGACTCATATACATCAGCGTGCCCACGAAGGTGTCAGCTTGGGCAAGGGAGTTGGTCAACTCGCGCAGGACGCCAAAGTCGCAAAGCTTGAACTCGCCTCGATGGGTCATGAGGACATTCAGTGGCTTGATATCACGATGAATGATTTTGTGAGTGGTGTAGAGATATTCAAGCCCCGTGAGCATGGAGTATGCAAGTTTTCGAAGCACGTAATCGGGGAATTGCTGGGGGTTGCACAAGGGCAAGATCTTGTCGAGCGAGCCGCAATTGCAGTATTCCATACAGATGACGATGTTATTTCGGTTGACAAACGCGCCGTAAAACTCGATGATTGACGGCGAGTGACATTCATGCAAAATACGCAATTCGCGGATGATTTGGGTCTGCACCGCGGTGTTGGGGTCGATGGGGATGATTTTCTTCGCCATGGTGATTTGCGTGGGGAGATGGACGACTTTCAGGACCGTGCCCGAGTTGCCCAGTCCCAAATCCTTAAGGAACATGAGATCGTCGCTATTTTCGATCTTGAACAGCAGTTTGGTGGCCAACGGGCTGCTCATGGTCAGCTGGAGGGCCAGTACCGGCACCGATACGTGGTTCAGCGGAGTATGGGGGTCCAATGGTGACAGCAGGGTCAGTTTTTTCGGCGATATCGACAGAATCACCGTTTGTTTGCGGCGCAAGCCGTGTTCGCCCAACAGAAGGCCCTGAAGCTGGGAGTTGAGGTCCTGGGGCGGCCGCAGCACCATTTGCGGACTTATGCCCGAGATTTTGTCCATCAGGATGGTGGGGATTTCGGGGTTGGTCACCAGTCGCTTCTGTAAGTTGAGAGTGGGAGGAGGTCGCTGCCGCCTCAGCCGGAGCAGGGATCCGTCAAGCTGTAACGGCGGTGCCGTGGTAGCGTAAGCTCCTGGGTCGGGAGCCAGCAGGGGTCCCAGCAGTTTTTCCGGGGATGAGTTGATTTGCAACCGCTTGAAGTTTTTGCGGCCGAGGGTCTTTGCCGTGAGGATGCGGGTGGCGTCGACGTCATCGTCGCGTGGCAGGGGCACCGGGGGCAATTCCTTGTCCTTGGCCGATTTGGTCAGCCCCAACAGTGCTTGGGACAGGTTACAGTGGAGCATACGACGAAGTCCGTGGGGGACGGGTGAGAAAAGAACAACACGCGCTACCAGTCGCGATTTTGCCGGCGGTGCCACGATCGGGACGGAGAGGATGGGAACAAAGAGTAAACAACGCGAAGGTAAAAGGACGGGGGCCCGGGCCACGTTGGTGTGGTTAGGAAAGCGGGGACGGGTGCTGGGTGAAGTCTAGGGTGGGGGTCGTAATTCGGTATTGGCTGGGAGCACCGGGTGCGGTCATGGTACCATAACTCCCATAACTCCGGAAAAAATCCCTGGGGTGTGTGTATAGGGCTTGGCAATTAGGCTGGATCTGCCATGGCCACGATACACTAGCATCGAGATGGTAATGAAGATAGGCGACGTCAGGGGAGGGACAGATCGGAGTGTATCGTCTCAGGGGCTACAGAAAAGAGCAACGGTAACCAATTATCAATAGTGGTTGGCGGGTGGTAATGACAAAGTTGGTAATGACAAATTGGTAATGACAAATATTGGTAATGACAAATTATTTGTGGTGTCGAACCCCTGTTTGCCATTAGAGGCCCGTGGTCAGTGCGACAGATCTCGCGTTTTTAGAGAGATGTCATTAGCGACGACGCCTGCTCGCGGGATGGGCGAATGTGACCCCGTGTCGGGAGCTGAGATAGCGTGAGCTGGGAAAAGCACCCATGACCCCCGTGGATGGGTCGGTTCGTGGGTTATTTCTTTTGGTAAAGCAACGACGAGGAAAATGCCACTAAACGGGTGCCGACAGGGGGGTTCGGTCGAGATCGGGGATGTGAGTAAGGGGGCAGAAGTGAGGGAGGAGCGGGAGGATTATGAGTGTGTGGTAAAAAAAGTGGAGGTGGTGCGGTGACGGCGATATCGATGATGGTCAAAATAACTTTAAATTGTGATCCTGGGGCGGCTAAATCGACGCTGGGTACGTAGGGGCGCGTCCGGTTGCTGAGAGAGCAACGCCGTCGGTGGGAGTGGTGGCCTGCCTCAATAGCTTAATGGCGGCGGTGATGCGAGAGAGTTTACGTCGTTGCTCGGCGTTATGTATTTCCCCTAAGCTTCGTCCGCCCGTGGAGGGTGGAGCTGCTGAGCATGTTAAGTTAGGTGTGCCTCGTTTTGTGTGGGTGTCGTTCGACCACCCCATTTACTGTGTCATTTCCACGACATTTGGCGTTTTGGAATACCACCCCACTGAATCGGGGTGGTCGTTGGCTAATGCTGGTGACGGTCAGGGGCGTGGGTCGGTGTAACCCCTGGATCTAGCGGTGTCGCTGTCACTAATCGCTGCTAGCTACGTAGTGAGACATCCCCACAATCAGAGCTAGCGGAGACCGGGACTACGCACACCACCGCCTTTGTCAGTGATTCCCCGCACCCGGGTGGAGCCATGATCGCCGTAGCAGTCCATGTCTCACTCAAAGGCGACGGCGGCGGCTCGGGGCAGGGTGGGTTAACTTGTGACTTGCTGATTTCCCTGGTGGGGGAGGCAGCGGTGGGCTTTTTGTGCCACCTGCGGGGGTTATTGTTGTGGATATTTTATCAGGGTTTGGTAATGGATATAGACATACGTCAAGGTCACGGCAATCGGCACGGACAATATACCTAGCTTCCCAATCGGGATAGCTCGTGGGGTGGGCTCCTGGTGATTCGAGACCTTGTCCGGGACCCGGAAGTGGGGGAAAAACCCAGAGTAAGGGATGATGGCGTAATCAATGGCGAGCAACCCTAACCTTAGCCCTTGACCAACGGAGTTTAATCGGGTATCATTGTTGATCACGGTTGCCGCGCAATGTCTCGCCGATCCACGGAGACCTGAGGTGGGACCCTGAAAGCGCATTCGATGGTTGACGCCAGGATGGGTTCCGGACAGCGCTCGTAGCCGTTCTTTTTCACCAATCCTCACAACCGCTGCTTGGAAGGGACCCTTATAAACGGCGAGTAGGGGCCCCGGTCGGGTGCCAAACCCCTCGTATATTTGGCGGTGGAAGCAGGTGGGTTAGAGCGACGCCTGGTGGTGTAGTGGGGGCATTTTACTAAGACGAACAACGCCACAGCGGTGGGAATAAAACATAATAATTATACATATGATACAAAGCAAAAGGTAAACTCGTTAGTTCTGGCGCGGAGGCATCATCCCCTGGGGCATTTGCATCTGCGAGTACTGTTGTTGTTGGGCTTGCGCCTGAGCCAACGCCTGGTTGTACTGGTGAGCCTGAGCTTGCGCCTGCGCCTGCGCATGGGCGTTAAAGTCGGAGTATTGGTTCATGGGCACGGTGACGTAGGACGCCTGCGACATCATCGGGTGGTCGTGGCTGGCCGCCGCCAGCGCCGCGGCAATGAGACTGTCGCCGGGCTGGGGGAGGTGGTGGGGCACCCCCAGAAGCATCTGGTTGTCGAGCAGCGGCATCAGCGGCGGCAACGGCATCTGGGCCTTGCCCGCCATCCCCAACAACTGCTGCGACACGCCCATGGCGGTACTGGGGCCCAGGATCGAGTTGCGCTGGGTGCTCGGCCCCAGTTGACTCAACTTCTTCTTGCGGTTGCGGCAACTGGCGCACACCTTGTGCTTGCCAATGTCCTGGGTCTCCAACTGTTTGGCACACCGGTTGCAATTGCCCATCTTCTCGAGATTGGTGCGGCGTATCTTGTCATTCTCTCGGCATCGCTGGCACACCTTGTAGTTGCCGTACTTGGTGCGTTCACGACGACTGTTGGAGTTGAGAAGCTTCTTTTCGTCGGTGATTATTGATAGATCTAGTGGGCCCAGACAGTGGACGCATTTGCCTTGTGCCGCCCGGTTGGCCTTACGCGTACGTAAGTTCTGGCGGCAGCCGGGGCAAAGGACAAACTTTTGTTCTTCCGGGGGGATATCCAGACCACACCGACGACAGGCGCCTTGCTTGTCCTTGGTCTTCTTTTGCCAACGACGCAGACGTTGGCGTTGCAAGTCGCGGCAATGCTGGCACAACTTGAAGATCTTGGGTTCGGCGAGGAACTTTTGCCGGCCATTATCCGTCAGCTGGGGGATTATGATCGGCTGGTCAAACTCCTTCTTGCACCGCAGACACAGCGACCGCAACACCTGTTCGGTCCCCGGCTCCTTGGGCGGTTCGATTTGCATCTGGGGCGGCGCCTGGGGCTGCGGCGGCGACTTATCGGTGTTCATCAACTGTTGTTGGATGTGCAACGGGGGGATGGGCGACATGAGCCCGCCGCCGCCCTGTTGTTGTTGTTGTTGCTGCTGCTGCTGCTGTTGCTGCTGCTGCTGCTGGAGGTGCTGATGTTGTTGTTGGTGTTGGTGGTGTTGATGTTGGTGTTGGTGTTGTTGGTGCTGGAGGTGCTGGTGCTGGTGCTGGTGCTGGTGTTGTTCCGGTTTCACCGAGAGCTTAGGACTGGTGGGTTGGGGACGGAACACCGGCATCTGCTGGGGCGCCAACGGTTGGGGCAACACCACCTGGGCGCCGTATTCCATCAGCCGGGGCTGGTTGTTGCGGAAACGGTCGTGGAGCGGGTGCTGGCCAGTACCGATGTCTTCGGCCTGGGGCTGGCTGTTAAGTTGGGGGTCCAACAGCGAATCGACCAAGAATTGCTGGTCCATGGTCGGCGATAGTTTTGGCAAAAGGTGTGGTTGATTGTCGGTGGTGGCGAGGAAAAAAACAGCACCTTAAAATGACGGTCGTGTGCAAGCGAAAAAAGCCCAAATTCAGGGTGAAACGAGCAACCACGGGCACGGGCGAGGACGGAACGTCAACTGGGGGGAGTTAGGTATACTTTGTTGTGGTGGGGACCGGAAACGGAGAGACGGTCGCCGAGTGTAGTGGATGTAGAGTTCGAGGTTAGTCGAGGCAGGACAGTGAGGGCACGGCTAATGGTTGGGTAGCCCGCAATATTTATATTCTCTGGGGAAAGGAGCCGGGGGCAGGGCAAGGGAGCCCCGGGCGGTGCGCCCCCCTCGATTGGGAAGGCTCCGGTGTGTCCGGCCCAATTTTGTCGTTGACTATGGGTGTAGGTGCTAGTAGGGCATGGACACGCCCTGGGGAGGCGAAGAAAATACGACCACTGACGTCTTCCCAAAATGGCCCGATGTCGCCTGAACTGTTATCACAATATTGCTCGGGGGGGTTGCTCCTGTAGGTAGCAGTATCTTCCATACGTTCCGGCGGCTGGTAAGCCCCCCGACGGGCCAGTTTGGCAATATTATTATCACGCACGGTTGTCAGGTTTTCCTGGTTGCGAGCGTTGGGGTGGCATACATTCACAAAAATGATAATTACCATCACGGACGATCCTAGGGGGGCGCCAGTTCCGGCGGCCAACGACGGCGGGCGGGGTTCCCAATCGGCGGGACATTTCCGACAGAGCGACGCGAAGGAAAACACCCGTGGCGCCGGCGCCGCCGGCGTCAGGTTATTATTGTTGTAACAACCCGCTCATGTTTACTTTAGCATGGTAAGGAGGGGAGGCGCCCGACCAATGACGGCGCCCGTAGCGCCCCCCGCCGCGACCCCTCTTTCGATATACTTGTTATTAATAACGATGTGATTCGATCTAACCCATGGCAACGGCAACGGAGGAGGGCAGCTGTCTCCCTCCTGACGCTCTAGCCCCACGGAAGAAATATTATCTACGGCCCCCATTCGATTTAAACTATTATTTTGTCACCCTCGACCGCCCCCGTTCTCCATGTGCCACGAGCGCATGGTTGCTGCCAAACCCGACGAGCTAATGGCACGGTTACGACCCGGACAAGGAGAAAACGGCCAGGGAAAAAAAATAGCTAGGAGACGATTGCATTATATTACTAGTTACGGGGGGTCCGGCGCCGGTCCCATTTGTCGTAGGCAAGCACCGCCGCCTCGCCGAGCCGGTAGCATCCGAGCGCCACCACCACCACCAGCGCCCCGCGCACCAGGCGTTGCCACCATCGCGGGTGCTTTGCGAGGTCGATGTGGCCTTTGGCGTCCTGGAATGGGCGCCCGCTAAAGAGGTAGAGGCCGCCACCAATGGCAAGAGTCGCTTGCACTAACGTACACGGTAAGCAGTCACTACCGGTAGCGCCGCTGGTGGGGCCTGGCGGCGGCGGGTTAAACACGTCGAGGATGTTGGACATGAGCGCACTAGCGAGTCAAAGTCGCGCTCGCTCGCCGACTCTATCTTGTCCGCATCTGAGACAGGAGCCAGGCGCCAGAGCGATACGGGAGCATCTGGCCGATTTACTCGCCATACCGCCCCATTGTCGGGAGCCGACACCAAAACGAATATTACCTAGATCGCCGATTCCGGTGGAGGGGGTGGTGTCGGCGAGAATGGTGAGATAATGCCCGTTTCATCTGCTCGAGGGAGACGGTCGGTTGTGTATAGGGGACGTTTTCCGTTTTCTTGCTTGTCTCCGTTTGCCGTTTGCGGAACGGATACAGCAGCTAGCAGGAAAGCAGGAAAGCAGCATTAGGTAACAGCCGATAGCAGCAGCAAAAGCATAATGTAGCAGAATGTAGCAGCAGTCGGTAAGCAAACACAGACATCTCGATTGGGCCATATCGTTGCCCCTGTCGCCGTAACGGCCCCCCCACTCGGCTCTAACCTTAGCTGTCCTTAGCCGTCTTGAGATCCGCAACCATCTTACCCCCCACACACATGGGTCGACCGACGCCACAGTTTTCATGGGTGGGAACCCCCCAAGCGACACAAACCACCACCCTAAACACACACACACACACAAACCCCGATAAACTGAACACAGAACAACCGCAGTCGCCGGTGGCTCGTTGGGAGCCCCTTATCGCTTCTCTGAAGTATACGCACCCAAAGCCCATACAGTATGACTAAAATCAACGCAACGAAACGCCATCTTTACGAGACAGCTACTAACAAACCAGGGGCATCCAAAGCCAGGTACTGCTCCAGACAGTGTCACCACCACATCGGCTCATAGCCACCGTTAGCAATGTCCTCTCCTTAAAATCCACAAAATGCTAGATTGCAGCAAGGGTTTTAATAACCTTTTGGACCTTGCCACCTTTTTTCCAAACCCACCGTTTCACAAAGCAGTACTGCTAATGTCACCCCAACCGTAATCTTTGCTGTCTCCGTGCCAAAGGGCAAACTAATATCGCTAGCGTCGTCATTGCCCCATTAGGCCTTACCTGCTAGGGTAGCGCGCGCATCCTCATTCTTAGTTACGGTCTCTCTCACTCAACTGTCATTAGCGCTAGATCGCACCGACACTGCTACCACTATCGATTGACGGCATATGATCACGGTGTGTCGGGCTCTCCGCCGCTCTCCCAGGGCGCTTACGGTTCCCCTTACGTCGATGGGGACGAGGTACCTGTCGTATAAGTACGGAGGCAATCCGCCGCCACCGCTGCTGCTGCTGCTGTACTCCAATTCATCGTCGTCATCGTCATCGTCTTTGCCCAAGACGACACCACCACCAACGTCAGGATCAGGGGCTCCACCACCTCCTCCCAAATACAATTACACTTATCAGTTTCTGCAGCCGTACCGGCCGCCGCCGTCGCGGCTGTCTCGGTTGCTTAAGGTTGTCATTGGCCTCGGTTTGGTGGTGGGCTTAGGCTACTACTTCTTGTGGCCCCACCACACCTTCCCTGCCGAAGTGGCCACCATCCTTCGCCAAGGGTTGTGGGCCGAGCTGGAAAAGGGGGAAAACGACTACCAATTGGCTCTCAAGTACTATCTCGAAGCGTTGGCCAAGTGTGATGAATTGGGCGTCGACAAGTTACTGGACGAGTACACGGGGATCCAGCTTAAGATCGGCGAGATGTTTGAACGGTTAAACATGATGGAAGACGCCGCGTTCATCTATAATGAGATCGCTACTCTCTACCTTAACGTGTTGACAGCATCCAAGGACTCGCCCGAAGGCAAACGGGTACGGCTGCGGGCTCATCGCCGTCACTTGATCCAAAAGGAGTTGCGGATGGCGATCAAGTTGGCGGAAATGAACAGTGACAACCCCCAGCTCGCTAAGGCCATTCTCATCACCAACTTGGTGATTGCCCAGGACGAAGTGCTGCGGTCGCTTGGTGCTCAGGGAGGGTTATCGCAGTTGCGGTCGCTTAGCTCGGGCACCAACCACACCGCCGAATTGGACGAGGCCAAGATTGTCATCAAGGACAAGGACGGCAACCAGACGGTGATCAACATGACCCCCGAAGTGTGGGAGCCGTTTGCCGACGAGTTCTTCAACGCTATGGATCTTTTGGGCGCCATTTGCATCGCCATGGGCGACTTTGACATGGCCACCCGGGTCAAGATCTCGATGATCGAGCTGATGCTTCTTGCCGACGTGCTGCCGGAAAAGATTATCATGCTGCAATGCAACCTCGGGTCGCTATTCTACATTCAGGGGGAAGAGTACGAGGCCCAGGAGTTGGCGTGGCGGAAGAAGTTTGCCGAGCGGGCGGGAGTCAACTTTAAGGATGTCATCACCGAGCAGAAAATGATGCAGCAGGCCAACTACGAGGACATTCAGGCCAAATTCAAGGCGGCCGACATCCCCGACGCCGACATGAAGGCGTACAAACAGGCGATCGCCCTGAAGGAGCGGTGCATGAACTTTGCCATCAAGCTGTACGAAGCGGTGCTCGAGTTTGCCAAGCTGGCGCAAAACCAGCTTGCCGCCGCCCACGGCAAGGCCGAGCTGGTGCCTGCCATCGACGAAGCCGTCGCCCTCGCCACCTACGGGCTTGGAGTGGTCAATCTCCACTTTGGCAACTACGATAAGGCCGAACGGCTCTTACGCGAGCTGCGGGTGCGGACCAAGGAGTGTGGCTACGACGACTTGCTTGCCGAGATCGAGCGGGAGTTGGGTAAGCTCTTTGAGGAACGCAAACGCCTTGGTGGTGGGGGTGCTACTACCGATAGTGGCAAGAGCGATTCCCGGGCCATTGGCTTGGACATCCACATTAAGTAATTGTACATAGCAGACTTTCCATACCCAATTTACTCCCCCCAAATTATTGTCCCCCAATTTACCCAATTGATACTGTCCCTCCAATCATCCCCTTTACCCAATTGTTTACCGTCTCCAAAAAAGTATAATTTTTGCTGGGTGATATCGAGAGGGGCCACCAACCCGATTCTAGGTTGGTGTCACTTTTCTATTTTCTTACCCGGTAACCGGCAGTTCCTCCTAACCTTATTTTTCTCCAGGAGATGGGGTGCACCGGTTGTCCACTGGACCCTGCCTTGTAGGAGCCGGACGACATGGCGACCCACGTCAGTTTCACGTCGGGACGTACCATGTAAAGCGTGGTGGGTGGGGGCATCTCCATATCCCCCACCCCAGCGGTTATCTCGCTCCATCGGCGACTGCCTCGAGATTCGGCCGGCGATATAACGCCGGGTGCATGTCGTTTAGTGGTAACTTGCCGACGACACCTTAGCCTTTGAGGGGGACCCATTTTCGACGGTGATAATAATCGGCGATGTCGGGGCGTCAAACGCAAGGGTCTCGACCCTAGGGTTTATCCGGAGTCCCCGAACACCACGATCTCGTTACGGCAAATGGGTAAACACGATAAGGGGGGTGTTGACCAAAACATCGGCGGCATCGATGAGGTGGCCGCGGGCGAGTTGCGTCGCTTTGTGGACACCCACCTCTGGCCGACATGCAACTGACAAGAATGGGATTATTGCTATCTGCATGGTGTCTGGCAGTCAACGGCCAAGAAAATCTCGTTTGTGGAACCATCGGCGGACACGCCTATTTTGGTACTGCAACCCACCGTTTCTGTTGCCGACACCGGTGGCTTCCGATACCCTGATATCTACGGTGGGGACACATGTGGGGGGCGGAGGGGCCGACGGCCCGATATCACCCTCTCGGAATAAACTGTCAAAACCCGTCGTATTCTAACAATCCAAGGGACCTTAAGATTGGCTCACATTTGATGTGACAACGGTTATTTCGGTTACATAATCGCCGGAGGTAAGCGTTTGCTACATCGCCGGTTGACGTGGCGCCAGCCTCTTTCGCTAACCACGGAAGCGACGTCGGCCGTCCCGCGTGGCGGCCTCGGGAGAACCACCACGGAAAAACGCCCACAAAAGTGTCGGCGTCGAGATCTCGGGATGACGTGAGCAACGCACGTCGCCAGCCCAACCTTGTCGGGGAAGCTGCCGCTGCCGCTCCATCCAAATAATCACAAACCGCCCGCGGTGTCGGCTACGACAGAAATCATATGTTTTTCCTCGTCGGGGTGCCTCATTGTCTGTGGCATTTGCTGCGTGTCGGCACAAAACCCGAAACCCACTGCCGAGGACGTTTACGTGGTTGCGAAAAAAAAAAATTCGTACGTACGTTACGTACGTATCTGCCTCTTGCTGTGGGTGTCAACTGTGCTTATTGCGGTGTCGCCTCCCCTGAAGGTAATGATCGCGCAATCGCTACAGGTCGGTTTTTTTTTTTTTTTCGGCCACCGCACGCCAGGGTCTCACACGCCAGGGTCTCAGGTGGTGCCGCCAGATCGAGGTGGACAGAGACGGCTACCTAACCTCAGACACACTGTTGTTGACAACGGTGAAGAGATCTCCCAGATTGCCAACGATTGAACGGTTGACACTTACATCAATGATCACGTTCCGCCTGACAACATACCAATTGAGAAGCAGTTTACTTTGTTGGTTTCTTTCTTGTTTCTTGCTCTCTAGCTAGTCGCAATTGCTTTGTGAGCCGCACTTACCTTACAAAGTCGCAACGCGCGACGCGTCTCTATTTCCATACCCTTAACCTCCCCATCGCCTTCCCCTTATAACCACCATGGGACGCCTCCGTGGGCTTGAGCTCGAAAACTTCAAGCTGTACCGTGGCCACACGGCCATTGGTCTCGGCACCCTGAACTTTACCCTGATTGTCGGTCCCAATGGCGCCGGCAAGTCCAACATGATGGACGCCATTCTGTTCGTGTTTGGTGTCCAGTCCCAGCACCTCCGCAGTAGCAATATCCGGGACTTGATCTACCGGGGGAGATTACTGGACGCTGGCGACGATGGCGATGACCCGACGCTGGCGCTGGTGATTGCTCATTACGAAAAGGATGATGGTACTCGCATCAAGCTTGAACGACACATCCTGGGGCTGCTGAGCGAGTACCGCATCGACGATGCCGTGGTGCTGGCGAAACAGTATGCCGATGTCCTTGCCAAAGAAAATATCCTCGTGCTGGCTCGTAACTTCCTCGTGTTCCAAGGGGATGTCGAGCTGGTAGCGTCGCGGCCGCCGACCGAACTCGCCCACTGGCTTGAAACCGTTAGTGGTAGTGCCGAATTCCGTCAACGCTACGATGAGCTAAAGGAGGAGCTTGAAAAGGCCCAGGAAGTGTCGGCGCTGGCGTTCAATCGCAAGCGGACCATGAACCACGAACTGCGGCAATACCGAGAACAAATGGCGGAACAAAAGCAATTCGAACAGCACTTGGCCGCCAAGAGCGAAGCCATCATCATGCTGTACCTCTACAAGTTGTACCATAACGAACAGCGCCACCATTCCCTCGTCGAGTCCAAGGGACAACTCCAACTGCGCGTCGACGATGCCGCCGAGCTGGCGCTGGTGGCCGAAGCCAAATATAAGGAAGCTGCTCTGAAATACTCCCAACAAGTGCTCCTGATTGCCGACCGGGCCGACGAACTCAAACGCCAACGTCAGGAGCTCGAGACTCGCACCCACGACCGGGTGCCGATTGAAGCCAATAAGAAGTCGGTGTCCCGCAAGATCCACCAAATCAATAATAAACTTGGTGATCTTGATGCCGATAGTGAACGCCAACAAAAGGCGGTGCTTGACGTCCGCCGGCGTCTCACTGAAGCTGAGCGGCTCTACGAAGAGTTCGAAGCCACCGCCGCCGAAGATGCCAATATCCCCGCCGAAGCCATCAAGGAGTACGAAGCACTTCGACAACAATTTCTTGAAGGGGACGGGGCCGAGCTCGAACAAGAACAGACCCAAATCGATGGTGACTACCAGATGGTCCTCCATCGCATCAAGGCATTCGACAGTCAACGGGAAGATTTGGAAGAACGAGTGGCCGAATTAGAGGAAACGGTGGAACTGCAACTGCAACTCAATGAGATCAAGCTGCAAATCGCCGACATCTTGTCGCAAAAGAAGGAAAAAACTGATACTAGAGCTCAACTCGTGTCCACCAAGGAAGCGTTAAGCCATCGCGAGCTCAAATTACAACTGGAACTTAAAGACACCCTCGTACGGTTGGATGAAGTAACTCTGGCCCAACGGGAAAGTGAATTCCACCGGCGGTTCATGGAAAACGTGGCTCTTCTCAAGCGACTTTTTCCCGGCGACATTTTGGGGACGGTGGCTGATCTCTTACGCCCTACTCAACAAAAGTGGGATGTGGCACTTGCTACCGTGATTGGCGCTCAAGCCAAGGCCGTTGTTGTTAAGCTGGCAGCAACCGCATACAAGGCGGTGGCCCTTCTTAAGGAACGGCGGCTTGGGCTGATGACGTTTATCCCTCTTGATTCATTGGTGATTTCTCCGGTCAATGTGTCTCAATGGCGTCACCATCCCCACACCACTCCTGCGGTGGACGTGGTGGCTTACGATGATCCCAAGCTCGAACTGGTGGTGAACTATGTCGTTGGTGATGCGTTGATCGTTGAATCCATCCCCCAGGCGACGAGTATCAAATGGGAAGATCCCGATCACCCTCTCCGCAATCGGTTAGTGACCGTGGAAGGGGCGGTGATCAATTCTCAAGGTTACATGACGGGTGGGGTCCCGGCAGCGCTGGCGACTGCCACTCGGGTGTGGGATTCCAAGGAAATCACCCAGTTGACCGAACGCAAGGAAGAGCTCATGGCTGAACTTAAAGAACTTGTTCTGAAACGTCCTCTGGAACTTCAATTATCCCAATTGACCGAGGAAATTTCCGCTCTCGACGATAAACTCTCTCCGTTACGTCAACAAAAGACCCGTGCCGAACGTTTACTTAGCGACCGGGAAACCGAACTTGAACACTACCGTAATCGCATTCAGGAATTAGAAACGGAAAGCGTTCAGTACAAGGACGAATTGCATGAAATCGAGCAACGTCGTGAAGAATTGAATGGGCGGTTGGCTACCATCCAAGAAGAAGTATATGGTGATTTCTGTCGCACCTACGGATTTGTCCGGATCGATGAGTACGAACGTACTACGGGGGCTACTCTTCGGGGCCGCCTGAAGGAAAAGGTTGGGTTTACCAGAGCCATTGCTGCCCTTACCAAGCAGCTTAACTTTGAAGAAGAGCGAGCTAGTGAACTTGAACAGCGTGCTGAAGCCTTACGGGAGCAAAGAAGCGAATACGAGGATGAACTCAACGAATGCATGAAATCCCTTGAAGAGATTGATCTGCGGATGGATATTCTTACTGCGGAGCTTGAAGTGACGGAAGACGAAAACAAAAACGCCACTAAGATCCAGCAGCTGCTTTTGAAACAAAGTAAACAGGCTGAAGCCGAGTGGCGCGAGTACACCGAGGAATTAACCGCCGCCGAAGCTGCGGTTGTGGAAGTTGACGACTCCATCAATGCCACCGATGTTCAAAGAGTTCGTCTTTTAAAGAATGCCAAGTTGGAAAACGTCAATATTCCTTTTGAAGATGGGGACATTTCCGATTTCTTTAATGGCGACGGTAGTTTAGAGGACCTTGCTGGTGATGCCTACGACGTTGCCATTGATTATGAAGACCTTCTGGACCGTCTTAAGGAAGAAGAGTATAGTCTTAAGCGAGAAGCTGAGCTTCAAGCCAAGGTGGAGCTGATTGTCGAAGCGCTTGAAAAGTTAACTCCCAACGCCAAGGCCCGCGACCGGTTGAAAGAAGTTGAGGCCAAGTTGCGTAACTTTGATGCCGATCACGGTAAAGCTCGTCAACGAGAACGGCGTATTCGCCAACAGTTTGAAGCGGTCAAACAGCAACGTACCGACCGGTTCATGGAGGCGTTCAATGTCATTCTGTCGAACATTGATCCCATTTACAAGGAACTTGCCCTGGTGGATGGGGTTGGTGGTCAAGCCTATCTTACTTTGGAAAATGATGATGAACCGTACCTTGCTGGCGTCAAGTTCCATGCCATGCCGCCAATGAAGCGGTTCAAGGATATGGAGTTGCTTCTGGGGGGTGAGAAGACGATGGCGGCGTTGGCGCTTGTGTTTGCCATCCATACCTGGCGACGGGCGCCGTTCTTTGTCCTTGACGAAATTGATGCTGCCTTGGATAATGCCAATGTTGGTCGCATTGCCAAGTATATTCGAGAACATGCTGGCGTTGACGTTCAGTTTATTGTCATTTCGTTAAAACCGCAATTCTACGATAAGCTGGAGGCATTAGTGGGTATTTATCGAGAACAAACCGTCCACCTGCTGAAGACGGCCACCATTGATTTACGAGAGTACGAAATCGCCGCCGCGTAATACTTCTTCTTTATTTGTAAGTGAAACTTTCACTTTATGTCTCCACGTTAATGAATTAGATATATAAAAATTACTATTCACATTATTGTAGTACTAGTATTGATCATAAATCACAATTAATATCAATACCCTTGATTTTACCACCATTTTTTTCATCGTTCAATTTTACCTCTCATTTTGCACCCATCACCAGGACCAAGTCGCACTACCGGTTCCCCATCCACACATCGACATCGCACACGCACCCTAACGGTGATCCACTCGCCTTGTGTATCACTTTTGAGGATGTGGCGACTACGACGAGGCCAGGCTCGATGGGGGATGGCCAAGGCGTATATGTCCTCGGTGGCAACCCCGACCCCGCCGCCATCGCTCGCCCTGCTTGCTCGTCTTGATCCCCACAATCGGCTATTTCAGCTCCTCAGCTTCAACCCCATCTCCATCGATCCCCAGCTCTACATCCAGTACTTTGAACAGGCTCGTGATCCCGATGACCACACGCGAAGACTTCTATACCAACGGTTGCTCTTTCACCAGCGCTACGCCGACTGCTGGCAGGTGTTTTTCGACCACTATACTGATCTTACCGACGTCGATGATTTTGTCGAAATGGCATTTACCTACTTGAAAACCCACAACAACCACGCGTACGGCTGGTTCTACTTTGTCATGGCTGCCCAGGACGGGTTTCCCGAGCGGTTTCTGGAGGTGGTGATGGACACGGCGATGAGCTATAGTGGGGAGGTGGATGCATTCAAACGAGGGCAACGAGTACACCAAAACCTTGGCCACGTCTCTCTGATGATGGACTTGCTTCGGTGGAAGGATAACTCGCTATCGGCCACCGCCCACAGGTGGGTGGTGCTGGTATACTTGCGGAATCTCCTCACCATGGCACCTCCAGGGTTCAATGTAGCCCAAGTCATCAGTGAATACCCCACCTTGACCCATTATCCAGGATGGATGAGTCATTTACCGGTGGCTCACCACAAATTTGCTGGCTATGACCTTGATGACGACGTTAAAGTTAATACCAACGATATCCTCACGGCGATGCCCATCGTGGGTCCGGGGACATTGTGGCAAGTGTATCGTCGTCTGCCCCACCCCGATAAGACGATCGTGTCGCAACTTGTCCAGAAAATGGTTAGTAACGACGACAATGCCGATGCCATTGAACGGTTAATCGAATCAAACGAACTTACCCTAGATACCCTCGATCCGGATCATCTCGGCAAGTTACTCCCCAAGGTCACCCTGGCCACCCTCGCCAAGCAGCTCGTGGGGAAAATGTCGGCAATGTCCGACGGCGAGGCCAGGATCAGCGATTTCATCACCCTGTCGCCGTTGATAATTGGCGATCGGGGGCCCGAAATATTGGCAGACATCCTCCGGCTGGCGGTGCCTCACGACCACGTGTTCCTGGCGATAGATGCTCGTGAAGATGCCCCAGCGATCTATCGGCGTCTCGTCGATGTCGGCGACTTGCCGCCGCCGGTGGTGCTCGCCATGCTCAAAAACGGGTTAGATCACCATGGCCTCGTTGAAGCTGAGTTTCTCGTGCCGTTATTTGAGCGGTACCTTCGCCTGCAGTTTGACCCGGCCACCATCTACAAAAAGCCCTATCGGCTCACGGTGATTGCCACCCACGAGGTTGACTTTCAGCGGCATTGGCTCTACGCGCTGCCCCAAGACCGGGCGGCGTTCAAGAGAGCTGTCAGCAAGCTTGGCGGCATAATTGCCGTGCTCTGCCCGCAGCCCCGGCTCTTTTGCCAGGCGATGGAGGTATTATTTGCCTACATATACCTGGACCGGTTTGGGTGGTTGTCGCAAATGCAATTCGGCAAGCGCTACGTCTATCAAAACCTCTGCCACGCCATTGGCCTCCGAGTGGAGCAAATGTCGAGGGGATTATACGTGATGCGCGACATTCTTGGCCACTATCGCCTCCCCAGCCGAGTGTTGGTGGGGGCGGCACTACGGATGATGACTCAGCGCAACGTTGGGGCCCTGGTCGAGGTGGCGGCGCTGCCAGCGATGCCGGCGTACCACATTCAGGAGATCCTCTTGGGGCTCATCACCCTGCCCCACCTCAGCGTGCCTGAACGGCTCAAGTGGGTGGAGGCGGTGGTGACAGCGGTGCAACCACGCCATCCGGGATTTAAACTCCTGACGCGGGTGGTGTACCGGTTGGTGGCCGAGATAAAGCACTATCAGCACCAGCAAGGGTTCAAGGGGGCGTCGACGCTGGACTTGGCGTGGTTGAGTCAGGCGACGCCAGCGAAACGGGCGTTGGCTCGGGCATTAAAGCTCATGCAGCGTCAGGATAAATTATAGACTTTTGTAAATAGCATTGCATATCTAGGTTAGACATTTCGGTACGTCCGGAAGGTAAGTCGACGCGACTGCAGTCGCTTCCACTGCAGCCGTGGCCATGGCTGCTTAACCCTATGTGCCAACGTTTCCTTCTCCTCCTCCGGTAATTGTCCCCAATCGAGCCAACCCAATTGGTTTCCGTTATGGGATATGATATACGCTTAACTCCCAACGCTAGCGTCTCCTAGTTGGCTACTAGCCAATTCCCCCATCCTAACCCACTTTTTTTCTGTCTGATAAACTGTGATCGGTGGTTATCGCACACACTCTCAGACACAATTCATCCTCGACGCCGAGATAACGACACATTTGGGTTTTGATAACAACACAACGCCCGAGGACAGCGTTTTTGGGTGTTTCGTGGTTGTCACTTAGTGTTGGTAAACAGTGTGGGCACAACGATCGCAGCCACTTGCCGACAACAGGGGTAAAAACGCACCGACGTTTGCTCGTCGTCGGCTGGTTGTGGTGACGACCAAGCCCTTCGCTGCAAGCGAAGCCCGATCCTTCACCGTTGGCGGCTCCCTGAGCTTCGATGGCGTCGTCGTCAATGCACCCTGTCGTTACCAGGTGCCGTAGAAAAGAGGCCCCGGTCGACAGAACTACGGGAACGACGCCGCAGGGCGACAATGGCCCACCCCAGGTTTGTCGAGACCAGAGAGGCGATCCCGCCCATATTAACCCACTCCACATAGGACCAAGGCTCTCACCTACACATCTAACCCATCGTTCCGATCGATGAAATTAAGTCTTGTCCCGATTGATGGAAGTAAATTACGTATGTCCCGATCGTTGAAAGTAACTCTCGTTTGTCACTTTGGTATGTGGGATGGTAGCGCCGCGCATATCCGCAAACCGTGTGTAAGCGTTTCCCTAATCCCTACTAGAATCATGAAGTTGGTTGTACTAGCGTGGTTGGTGTTGGTGGTCCATGCCGTCAAACACGAGCTCTTCAAGACGTGTGCCCAGCTGGGGTTTTGCTCCCGCCAGCGGCACTACGCCCGCCACGTGTCGTCGAGCCACTACGCGATCGACCCCACCTCAATTACCATTTCCGACACCAAGGTCGAGGCTCGCTTGATCAAGAAATGGTCGGGACACTCGGTATCGTTACCCTTATCCATTGAAGGGGTCGTGGGTAACCAATTACGAGTAATTATCGATGAAGACAGAACCCCGGCCCAAGGACAAACGGGGTTGGTTAATCCTCGCAGATACAACGAAACCGGCAATTGGGCGTTTGTCAATGGTACCGTGGAAACTCAACCGTTTCGCCTGGCCAAGGTACAAAAGAACCAGTTGAATATTGAGTACGGGGACCATCTGCGGGCAGAAATCGACTTGGCTCAGTTTGTCATTAACTTCTACTATGATGATGAACTTGAGCTTTCGGTCAACGAAAACAACTACCTCAACGTCGAACACTGGCGTGAAGCCGATGATACTGACGAAGATGGTAACGTCATGGCCGAGGAACTGGATTTCGACATGTTTGTCGATTCATTCAAGGATCTGGCCGCCGACCTGAAGCCCCTTGGTCCCGAACTGGTGGCCATCGACTTTCAATTCAAACAGCATCGCCATCTTTACGGCATCCCCGAACACTGTGATCAATTTCGACTTCCCCTGACCAAGAATGGTGACCCCTTTCGCTTGTATAATGTCGACATTTTTGAATACGAAACGTCGTCGCGATTGCCCATGTACGGTCTGGTTCCGTTTATCCTTGCTCCTGGCGCTCTGTCAGTAGGGGTATTTTGGGTTAATGCCGCTGACACTTGGGTCGATATTGACTATACTAAGGACCAATCTCAAAGTCACTTTATGCTGGAAAACGGTGTTATTGACTTTATCGTATCCATCGAGCCAGAAATTGCCGCCGTTAATCGTCAATTTGGTAAGGTGGTGGGTAATACCATGTTGCCGCCCCTCTTCTCGTTGGGTTATCATCAATGTCGGTGGAACTATAACGACGAAGCCGATGTCCTCGACATTAACGACAAGTTTGACGAGCATGGCATTCCTTACGACGCCATCTGGTTGGATATCGAGTATGCTGATCGCAAGCACTATTTCACCTGGCAACAAGATAAGTTCCCCGATCCCGCAAGAATGGCACGTAAGCTCGATCGTACGGGACGCCACTTGGTGGTGATTGTCGATCCTCATCTTGCTACTGGCTACTTTGCTAGTGACGAACTCGTCAAGGCCGGGTTGGCGATGAATAATAGCCACGGTGACACCTTCTACGGTCACTGCTGGCCCGGAGAACTGGTGTGGGTCGATTCCCTTAACCCCAAGGGCCAACAGTACTGGGCACGTCAATACGACCGGTTCTTGAGTAACTACACCACTAAGAACGTCCACTTGTGGAACGATATGAATGAACCTAGTGTATTTGACGGACCCGAAACTACTGCTCCCAAGGATAACTTGCATTTCGGTAACTGGGAACATCGGTCCATCCATAACATCTACGGGCTTAGTCTCCATGAAGCCACCTACCTGGCCATCAGTGACGGCGTCGACCGCCCCTTCATCTTGACCCGGCTGTACTATGCTGGTAGTCAACGGACGGCAGCGTTATGGTTTGGTGATAACCTCCCCACGTGGGAACACTTGCGGACGCTGGTGCTGATGTTATTAACCCATAACGTCGTCAACTACCCCTTTGTTGGAGTTGATATCGGTGGGTTTTTTGGCGACCCTTCCCCCGAATTATTGACGAGATGGTTCCAAACGGCGATATTCTACCCGTTCATGAGACAACACGCTCATCTCGACACTCGTCGTCGTGAGCCGTGGGTTGCTGGTGGAGTGTATACCGACGCCATGCGGAATGCCATCAAATTACGGTACTCGATGCTCCCCATTTGGTACACTGCGTTCCGTCAACTGGCATTGTTGGGGACTCCCGTAGTAAAGCCGTTATTCTATGAAGTCAACGACGATGCCGTGATGGAAATCGAGGACCAATTCTTTGTTGGGGATCTGGGGATCATGGTTAAACCGGTAATGACTGCTGGTGCTAATAAGGTAAAGATGTACATTCCTCGTGGAGACCATAAGTACATCGATTACACCAACGGCGACTTTGGTTCGCTGCTCAAGGTATACCAACCGGGGACCACCGTCACCGTAGCAGCAGCCATTGACGCCATTCCCATGGTGGTTCGGGAAGGACTGGCGTTTTTCCGGAAGATGAGATACCGGAGATCGTCGCGGCTCATGGCCCAAGATCCGTACACGCTTACGGTGGTGGTGGACGGCGCCGGTAACGCTCACGGCCGGTTATACGTCGATGATGGTACCCTGTATGCCTACGAACACGGAGCCTACATTGACTTGGAGGTAACGGCTACCGCTACCGGTATTACCCTTGATATCGTGCTGGAAGCCGTTAGTGACAAAGATTACCTTGCCTCGCTTGCCCAAGTAACCATTGACCGCATCCAAGTGGTGCTGGCCCAAGGATTTGACGATATTCGGCTGGTATCGGCCGTCGGCAAAGACGGCGCTACTACCGCCGCTGCTTATATCATCGACGGCACCACGATGACAATCACGGCCCACCACCCGGTGGCGGAGCCCATGGCGTGGACGTTTGCCCGAGACGTCGCCGACGAACTATAGACATAGTGCCATTTGCTCCCATGTACATGTAAATGTATGATGCACACAGCGTTTTTTATCGACGTACTGTAGGCTGGCGACGTAGGCCGGGCGACGGATAAGGCCATTTGTGTCATTTGGGCGTCGTCGCTCCCCAAAAAAGCAATTAGCTTCGGAATGCCATTGCCGAACCGTACCCACCCCTCTAAGGGTCCCCCTCCATGCGGGTGTTTAAGCGACGCGGTTAAAAAGCTTGTAGGTTAACAAAGAGAAGCTTATGTGACGAGTCACAGGCACGTGTAATCGTACCGCTATAAACTTAGCGACAATAACAGAGTTTTTTAGACTTAATAACCCTGTGTAAATGCTGGAGATATTTGTCGACGGGTAAGTGGAGATCTCGGAGATGGTTTCGGAAGCTGTCGGACAATCACATCACCCCACGTCGCTCGGGGATTCGCTTAAGCAGGCGGCGCCGCAACCGGCTGCCTTGGGAGTGAGATACAACCGGAACTTTCGCCAGGAGCCCCTACCCGTCTCGGGGACAGCATTCAGGTATGACATCCCCGGGCTCATACTCTGGACCGAACAGAAAAAAAAAAAATTAAAAAAAAAAAATTAGGCTGTAGCACGGGTGCGAGTGCGACGGGTGTGGAAAAAAGTAAGAGTCGGAGTGTTGCACCATTAATCTTGACGACGCCAACGCCTGCGATTCCCCAAAGCCCGTGTGGACCCTTTTCCAGTGACTTCTGCCAAAGTGTAACTTGTCTGAGGTTTCCCGAGAGATGCTGACCGACGAAAAGGCGCCGCTGCAGCCGCTGCTGACCGGCGGCCACGGCAACGACTTTGTCAAGAAGCTCTACGAGATGCTCGAGGACCTGAAGTACGGCGACGTCGTGCGGTGGACCCAGGAAGGTGACTCCTTTGTTGTCATCGACACCAACGAGTTCACCAAGAACGTGTTGCCCCACTTCTTCAAGCACCTGAACTTTTCCCTGTTTGTTCGCCAACTTAACAAATATTCCTTCAAGAAGAAGAAGCGAAATACCAATGACGACGCCCCGCTGCCCTATGGCCCCGACGCCTGGCAGTTTTTCCACCCCGAATTTAAACAAAACCAGCGAGAAACCCTAGAAAACATCAAGCGCAAGGGGCCCGGCACCCGCAAGGCCATCGCCACCGCCATCCCACCGGAGGGGATCGCCCACACTTGCCATGGCCAGCCCCAAGTGGTGGCGCTGCTCAAGGAGCAAGTGGAGCAGTTGAAGCACGAAAACTTTAACCTTCATAAACTGGTGACAATATTGGAAAACAAGTACAAGACCGTCATCGATAACATCGTCGCCGTCAACACCGTCAACGAACGCAACTTCCGGTCGATGGCCCAGTTGCTCGACTCGCTAGCTCAACAGGGAATTAAGCTCCCCCCGCTTGACTTTCCTAACCCCCAATTGGTGAGCATGCAAGCGCCGCCACGACCTCCAGTGCCACCAGTAGTGCCACCGCCGATGCCACCACCAGTGGTGGCGACGCCGGGAGCCATGCCGCAACCGCCGATGACACCCCACGGTCCGATACAGGCGCCACCGCCGCCGGTACCGCCACCCGTAGCTAACCCCGCGGCGGCGCCAGTGTTGGTTGAACCCAAGGTGGAGCCCGGGGTCCATCTAGATGCTAAAGCCAAGTATAACGTGTTGCTCGTGGAAGATGATAATATTTGCATTCAGTTGTGTCGGAAGTTTCTCGTCAAGTACGGGTGCGAGGTCACGGTGGTTACCGACGGGCTCAATGCCATCTCGACGGTGGAGGAGACCAAGTTTGATCTTGTACTCATGGACATTGTCATGCCCAACCTCGACGGGGCCACCGCCACCCTGATTATCCGCAGTTTCGACACCCGCACCCCCATCATCGCCATGACGGGCAACATCGAGGATACCGACTTGGTGAACTATTTGAACAATGGTATGCTGGACATTTTGGCGAAGCCATTCTCCAAGGACGACCTCTACTGTATATTGGAAAAGCATTTGTTAAAGCGGCTGGAGGCGCCGCTGGCGGCGGCGCTGACCCCGGCCCCCATGGGCCCCACCAACGGCAATCCCCCGGAACCGGCGATGAAAAAGCCCCGGCTAAAGTAATTGTATTATATGAAACATCCCCTTTTTCGTGTCGTCCCTTTTTCATAAAAGGAGCTCGAGCACCAGCAAGTCCAGAAATGCGTTCTGCCACACCGCCTGTTTAAGGTTATTGTGACGAAACGGAGTTTGGCGGGCGCCACTAAAGTAATATTGATCAAAGTCGTAGGTGATGGGTTGCGGCACAAACTGCTTGCGGTTCCTCCGTTTTGGTACCACTTTTTCAAAGCCATCGTCAGATGGAGTCTTGTCGTTATCATTAGTGGTAGTGGACTCTAGAGCGTGGACAATGTGAGCAATCAACGGATACGTGTCCATAAGCTTTTGTTTAGTGTAACGATCGGTATGGTTGACAATATTGTTAGCCACAAGCCATCGAGGTTGTTCTTGTTGTAAAATGGTGTTGGTCATCGTCAACTCGGCGTGGGGCATATAGTAAAGCACAGATCCCGTAGGAACGTCGTAGACTTCGTCGATGCAGTGTCCAAGCTGATTGACGAGAAGATCGGTATCATTATCATCAAACACGGGGTCCCAGTGACTGATATTGGTCGGGGTTACCTCGAGGTGATCGGCAAGCTCCAAGAGGTAGGCAAGCTGGTACCGAGCCTGGAAGTTGGCCGTGGGTTGGCCAAGAGCAAGACTGCGGATGTGGGTGAATTTCTTGCCGGCAAACGCTGCTTTGGTCTCGGCAAAGAACGGCAGATCTCGGAGCTGGTCGCGATGGTGGTCGAGCTTATCCATATGCGGCGGTTGATGGGGTGGGAATCGGATAAACTAGTCCATAGTGGTGCGAGAGGTAGTGGAAAAGATAGGGTTAGATCGAAGCAACGCCAGATGGGGATCTAGGGGACATTAGTCAGCGGGGAATGTGAGGCGGGGAGTTGAAGTCAAGCGGGGAACGTCGACATTAATTGGCGAGTTTGACACCTGTGAGCCAACCGTTAGTCCAGGGCTACGAATAACAGATTGGCGAAACGTTAACAAACCGTATTTATGATTTTTAATTATAGAGTAGATTTGAGATGAATATGGTTCTATTTCATCATTTACACTTATTGAACTTGTTGGACTGGCTTGTCCTTTTACTTAGTGGAATATTACTAAAGTGAAGGGGTCGTGTGTAACGCTTTTTTTCAATAGTCGCAGCCAAATCGGTAGCGACCTTCTCCACACCGATAATGGCACCTCGACCCCCAACCGTGGTTCCCGACACCGTGGAGGCGCCGTACCCGGTGGCGTTTGGCCTGAGCATCGTGTGTGGGTTTGGCCGAGGCTCGAGCGAGCTCGGCATCCCTACGGCCAACGTCAATCTCAACGAAGGGCTCAATCAGTTGGACGTGGGGATCTACTACGGGTGGTGTCGGCTCAATAAGGTCGACCGAGAAGAATGTCAAGTGAAGCGCAACGATGGCAACACCGTTAGCTTTAACTATGGTCATGATCTCGCTGCCGATGAAGTGGACCAGGCGTTGCCCATGGTGATGAGTATCGGCTACAATCCCTACTACAATAATGATAAAAAGACGGCCGAAGTCCACATTATTCACGATTTCCCCCACAACTTTTACGGTGCTCACATTCGGGGTTTAGTATTGGGATACATTCGCCCCGAGCTCGACTACACCACCAAGGAGGCGTTGATTGAAGACATCAACAAGGACATCGCCATCGCCAAAGAGGTGTTGGCTCGTGACGCCTACTCTCGCTATCGCAGCCAAGTATAAAGGTCGATTTAACTGAAAAATCGCACACACCGAAAAAATGCAACCGAGCCCCGGGCCAGCCGCACCGACCTCCCCCTCTGGTTTTGCCACTTAACCATGGGGCAAGAAAAAAAACAATTGTGTAAGGTACATAATCGGGCAAAGCCCCCCGGACGGGTGAACTAGCGATTGTGCATGTAGACGACGCCGAACCGAAATCGTCGTGGTTCCCGGAAACGGACTCCATCACCCACGCCTTACGGGTGGCGTGTGTCACCTCTCCCGTACCCAGGACGACGTCACCGGGGGGGGGCTATGTGGGGAGTGATGGTAACCGTATGGCCTATATACACTCTGCGGTTGCTATCGGCTTTGGCACAGCAACGAGATACCGATCCACCCGACACCTACCCTCGATCGACCGACTTTTTGATGAGCGAGCAATGTATCCTCCCGTCCACCGCCCCCGCCTGCGAATATCTCCGTAGCCACTGTGATGTCGGCTTCTACGACATCGCCGCGTTCTACTACTGCGGCGGCCACACGGGGTGGCCTCTCCTTCTCGGAGTCAGCGCCCTTGTCGTGGTGCTGATCGCGGTGGTGTGTGTGATGATGCTGATCATCGTCCTGAATTACATGTTGGTCAATCTTGAGTACATTGCCCGGGTGTTGCTGGTCAACCAGGAGGTGATGCTGTTCATTCTCGTGCCCTTGGGCAACTCGTTTCCCGATTTGATCCTGTATTACTATGCCTTCAACTCCAATAGCCCCGACTTGGTGGTGGGCCAGCTTCTGGGATCGCTCACCATCCTATTTACGGTGGTGTTTGGTCTCATTGCCCTTGTGTATCCGTTTACCGTCACTCAGCCCAAACTGCTCACCGTGGACATGACGGCGGTGGGAGTGGTGATGGTGGTGTTTGCTCTCGTTTTAAGTGACGGCAAAATCACCCGGGCCGAATGCTGGGGGCTCACGTCGATCTACGTCGTCTACTTGGCCATGGTGTACATTTTCGATAAGAATAAGATCGAGGAGTTCCACGACGAAATTGAGGATCTTGCCGACGGCACCGAGGAACTCCCCCACTACGGGTCGGTGCCGCTAAAGCCCGATCCCGATACCGAGACATACACTGCGGTCGAGATATTTGTCGCCTCCCTCGACTTGTGCCTTTCCTTTCTCATTCCGTTGGTGGAACCAGCGCAAGTCCATTCATTATTTTCCATCAAGGCCAACTTTGTCAATAGCCCCCTACACAAGCTTTGGCTCACGGCGGTATTCGTCATCATCATCGACTACGAATACTTCGAGGTATGGGACTGGCAACTCGTCGCTCCCATCATCGTGGCGGCGATGATTGTGGTGGAACTTAGTCAGCGATGGCTTCCACCCAAAGTCAATGATACCGCCATTGCCGCCGCCGGGGTGGTGGTGCCTCTCATGATCATGAGCAACATTCTGATAGAGATCTTACAGGTGCTCAAGAACCTTGGGTTGATCTGGCGCATTCTGGAGTTCCTCTTGGGACTACTAGTGTTCTCCATCAGCAATAGTCTTAATGATCTCATCACCAACTTGAGCTTGGCGGCTCACAAGCCCATCTACGGGGTTAACGCTTGCCTTGGCACTCCCATGCTCAACATATCGTTGGGGGTGGGGCTCAACGGGTTGCTTGTATTATACCAACATGGTCAGCCGTGGTTTGAATTCCATTTACATAACCGAGTGGTGTTTGTGTCGTCGTTGTTGGTGATGATAATGCCGTGTTTGTATTTATACTTACGAGGGAACAGCTGGCGTTTCGACCGCCGGCTTGGGTTCCTTCTTCTCGGTGTCTACTTCATCTCCATCGCCATTGAAGGGGTGGCACTCTCCACGATCACGAATTAACGACAATAAACGTTTTCTAAAGATATTGCGATATCATCTCATCGTAGGTAGGGCTAGCAGGGGGGCCACTGAGGGTGGCTTGTGCTCGCTGGTAGAGTGGGCGCGATCCGAATTCGTCAGCGTGGTCCGTCAAGATGGCGTTCTTGGTGTTGGCACTAACGCTGTAGTCGAGCATGTGGATAAACCAGTAGTCCAGATTGGTAGTGTTAATGATTTCGTCAAGCACGCTGCGCCAATACGTCTCGGCGTCCTCGTCCTTAGCGCTCATGCTCCATTCCAACAGAAGCAACAGCTCGTACCACATAAAGGGAACGTCGGTGACATGAGCAATTGCTTCCACCACCACATCGCGAGCAGCAAGAAATTGTTGTCGTTGAGCGTACTCATCGGCTAGTTGGACGACAAACACCGGATCCCGACAGAAACGCACGGCTCGTCGTAAGATTTGCATTCGTCGTTGGCGACTTTTAGTCCACCGAAGATACCGGTGCCATAGCTGAGGATAGTTAGCAGTAGCCACCACCGCCCGCTCATAGGCAAGGATCGTGGCTGATTCCGAGGGGCTTCGCAACTCGATAAACGTGGTATATAGGTCCCACGCATCCAATTGCTGTTTGCTGAGAGGAGCGACGTCAAAGTACGGTCGGTCAAGCTCCTTTTCGAGAGGATACATCTCATACACGCGAAATTGGGTGGCAATGTACAAGTCCACAAAGTATTTCTTGAGAAACATCACCAATTGTTTGTTATCCATGCGTTTCGCTTTGTCCATCTCCAGAGCTGGCACTACCATGGTGAGTAAGTGATCCCGTTCCGATCCTTCGAGGTGGTTAAACTTGGCAATGGTATCGAACCATTTCTTGAAGAAGTACAGGTAGTGGTATAATGGCACCTCGAGCACCACTCGCAAGAGGAGATAGTATTGTTTTTCAAACCGATAATGCTGTAAAAAGTCGAGATATAGCCGGTAAAACTCGTAGGCGTGGTAGTGGTAGCCAATTTTGTCACGAGCCATCTCGAACGTATCAAGTACTTCTTCAAGATTGTTGGTTAAGGTTGTCATTTTGAATTCGAGAAATGCCACCCAAAGTTCCACACAATACGTGAGCCCGGCGAGACCACGACGATACACCAGTTCCGCCCGCTTGGTATTGCCGAGTCGAAGCTCCAATTCGGCATACTGTATCCAGTAATTGTATAATAAGGGGAACCGCTCGAGGAACAGGTCGTACAGTTGACGAGCAAGGGCCACGTCCTGCGCGGGCGATGCCTTTGTCAATTTGTCCAGAGATATCCGAGTAAGCTTTTTCCATAGCTCGAGATCGTCAGGAGACCGCAACAATGCCGTGGACACCGCCAGCCATTCGAGCTCTGTCGATGATGGGTCCATGTCGCAGACGGGTGTGCGGCGCGCGCCGTTTAGTTAGTCTCATCGCCAGATCGGAAATCTATAAGCCTATGACGTATGTTTGAATGAACCATTTACTCTCCCTATGGATGTAGCCTAACAAAAGGAACAACCAGTAATCCTATGCCTATGATTTAGGTAAGTTTTCCAATTTAACTTTTCCCAGATCGATCCAGTACGGATCCATCAATTTTTCCTTTTCTTCGAGAATGACCTTGTACGACGTTTTGATCGTACCTTCACTGACCCCCGTCTTTTCCGAGATCTTCGACGTTGGTAAGTCAGCACCAAACACAAACCCTGCCATGTAGATCACCGTCGCGGCAATTGTCGTCGGTGAACGCCCTGCGAGTATGCCCAATTCGTTACACTTGTTGGCCATGTACTCGGCACCGTTGGTTAATTGGGTCGACACCCCCAAGTGAGAGCAGAAACGACGGATCAAGTCCAGGGCCAGAGTCTGCGTCGATTGAATATTGTCTTGCATGTGGTAGGATTCGGGGTTCGACGAACTCTTCTCCTTCAAGATCAGAGTCATGATCTTCGACACCTTACCGATAACCTTGAGGGGAACATTGGTCAAGGCGCCAATTTCCTTGAACAGCCGGGCCACCTGTGACTGCCGGCAACCAATGAAGATCGCCGCGGCCATTATCAGCTCTTGCGATTTACCTCGAAGAGCACGTTCCTCATAAACCATTTTGTATACTTCTTTGGCCAGATCCTGAACGAGCTTGGGAAGCTGGAACCCATCGGACATTTGTGAGATCTTGGCAAACGCTGCTGACAAGGCGTTATCCCGGCGGTCAACCACGGACCGCAGTTGAGCCCGCAGTAACTCACGGCCGGCCCGACCGACCTCGGTCGAGTAAGAGATCATTGTCAGCAAGTTTTCGTTGTCCAAGAGCGGGTTACCAGCATCACCAACACGCGAAGGATCGACCCCATTTTGATCATCATTGGAAAACGTTCTCCATTCCGACCGAGTGTCCACCACTCGGTCCGAAAGCACTAACCCACACAGGCCACACACAATATCACCTTCGGCAAATCTCTCGATGAGGTCAGGGGGGTATTGCTTGCAGTCGGGGCAGGTCAACGTTATATTGAGGTTAGGCCCGTTAAACAGGTCCGCGGCGGGGGCAGTCGTCGTCATATTGGTCAGAATCGGGGATTGAAGAAGTGGTAATGGGTATGAGCAAAGAGGGATGTGCAACGGGGGCCTGGGTATCGAGGGCAAAGATAGGATTTCAGGCAAATTTTTTCTTGAATGACTGAGAACGTCAAATACGTCTAGGGTCGTGTGCGCCTCAACTATCCCATCCCATACGCCAGAGTAAAGGAGCAATTTGGGGTCCCGAAACCATGGTGACTAGTTTCAAGGCATACCCAAGTTCACATTAGGTGTGTGGCGTGTGTTGATAAGCCATGAAGGAGATGATGTGTGATAAAACCTGGGGGGGAACTGAGATCTTTTTATACTGTCCGCGAATTTAGGGGTGCAGGACGTCGATCGTCGCACCTATGAGGTGGGGTGCTGCTCAACACAAGTAATAGTGACTATAGTGGTTCTGACAACGAGCTTTGAAACCACATTGGTTTGTACAGATTCTAAATGTGATTAGCTTCGATAACTTACAAGTAAAGATGAAATCAACCTATATTGACATTAATTTTCCTTGGAGTTTGTTGAAAAATTGTCAATAACTTCAATTACTTCAATATCTCGATTTAATTTGTTCATGGAGTCGATATACAACCAAAAGTTATCATATTATTGTTGTGTTGTTACGTGAAACCATGTCTAGCTACTTACCTGGCACCGCTACTCCACCTCGTCGACATTGATCGCACTACTCATCTCATCGAACGATTATTTCATTACCATCGATGTCTGACGACGAGTTCGGCAACTTTTTTGAAGAGCCGGAAGATTTCCGGCCTCCTCCCCCCGAGCCTCATCAAACTCTGTACCAGCGCAAGCTTGATGGGGTCACTCCCAAGGATATCAAGCTTAGGTTGGTGGGGTCGCTGCCACTTTGGGGACACATGTTGTGGAATGCTGGCATTTACACAGCCGACTATTTGGACAAACACAGCCAGGACCTTGTCAAGGGCAAGCGTGTACTTGAAGTGGGTGCTGCCGCCGGGTTGCCGTCGCTTATATGCTCGTTACATGATGCTGCTAAGGTCATTTGCACGGATTACCCCGATGCCGATTTAATCAGCAACATTCAAACCAATTTTGATATGCTCAAACAAGATGCCACTCTCTCACCTCATTTAGTGACCGGATACATTTGGGGTCAGGACTTACGTCCGCTCGTGGGGCGTGACATCACTGACGACCAGCCTGAGCTCACTGACGACGAAAAATTTGACTTGTGCATTCTTTCAGACGTGGTCTTTAACCATAACCAACACCATGCTTTGCTCGAAACGTGTCGCAAGGCATTAAAGCCTTCTGGCCGGGCGTTAGTGGTGTTTTCCCCGCATAGACCTTGGCTCTTACAAGACGACCTCCAGTTTTTCACTACTTGCGAAGAACACCAACTCAAGGCGGAAAAGATCGAGATGGTGAATTGGAAGCCGATGTTCGACGAGGATCCCGAGACGGTAGAGATTCGTCTGCGTATCTACGCCTACTACTTGGTACCCCAATGGGACCAGTAAACCCCAACACTAATAGACTCAATTATAGACATTGCCACTAATAATCACGCAATTAATATCATTAATCATCGATACATAAGACTTATGCTCATCTACAATCATCACAAATAACTAGTTGTACATTATATTAACATGCTTATTGCGAGGCAGGCGAAGGGTTCATTCTTCTCTTACCGTTGGTCAAGGTAACGTTGACGAATCTTCTGGTGTAGAGCAATCTCATGTAAGCTCTACCTTGAGGCTTCTTGGGCTTTTCTTGCTTGTCAACCTTGGGGGTTTGCGACTTAACCTTACCAGCACGCGACAAAGAACCGTGGACCTTACCCTAATATTGTTAGTATTGACTCATAAACTCTCATATGGTTGAAATGATGTCGATTGAAATTTGCGAATACCACTGAGTGGCAAATGCCTTAACTGGCTTCGAAAAGGATTGATGCAACACTCCTCCCCGGTAGGATTACCATAGGATGGTCGTTTTCACGTTTCAACTGGATTCAACATCGGATCAGCGGTTTGGTTCACATACCATTTTGTTATCGAAATGTGTAGTTGGCTCAAAAAAATTTTCCTACTCTTTGATGTCACGCGCAGTCACACGGTAGCGCGGAGTGAGGGGGTGTGCGCAAGAAAAATTCAGTTCAGGGTTGTAACCCTAATTCACGAGCCTCATACCAATTGGTTGAACTTGAAGAATCAAGACGGAGAGGTGATATACCGATGGTAAGGTATATTATATCGTGTAATTGGATACCGTATTTATTCCAAGCTCATCGATTCGTTGGTGTGATGTGTATTGCTGATTATTCGGATAGGTCACCTTGATGCGGGTTTTATCAAAGGGCAACTGTATGCTGAAAGGGTACCTGATGACTATAGTTCAACTTAAAGAGGTACACGTTGACCACGGGTTAATTACATTGAACCTATTTAAACAACATCAGTCGATTTATCCGACAGTTAACACTCGAAATTGACACAAAGAAGATCGATCCAACTCGTAAATTGAGATCAAAGTCAACCGTAGATATAGATTTGCTTGAGCGTTAAGCTTGGTTCGTTCGGAGAAGAGGATTGAGAATATGACCAAATAAAGACAATTATCTTTCGCCTTAATTGGTTGTGCTGATGCTGTACGGCCATTTCTCCCCCGCAAAATAGACATCGCTATGACGCTTGCTAACAATACGACCCTGCTTCTATAATTATCATTCGATACGGACAATTAAATCAGCGGGTATCTTTGTTTTCCATATTCGATTAAAAACTTGCATTTTAAGTATCCTGCCTTAAAATAATTGTCTATACCACCTTGACCACCATGACAAATGTTACCAACACCACTAGAAACACCGACGATATCAACAACAACACTCCTAGACGCAGTGCTGGGTAGAGACCTCCAGTCAATGCATGCTGAACATGGAAAAATCTCCAGCAACCAAACAACAATGTCAAGATGCCCAAGACAATAAACACCAGTCCCAATGGCTTACCGTATTGGGCAATGATCGTCGAATTATTTCCCAAGAGCACCACGCCATAATTAACTTCGACCAGGGTCAGTTTGGCTTCGAGTCGGAACAACTGGGTTACACCGATTCCGATGGTGATAAACAGCAACAGGGTACGTAGCCAGGCCAAAAACGTCCGTTCATTAGCCATGTGGTCCCGAGCCACCAGCCCCTTGTTCTCGAGAGTGAGCAGGGGCAGTTTGATCAATTCCTTAAGGGTGGTCATGGGGAGTGATAGTTGTCGGTACTCCTGACACGGAGGTGGAAGCGCCGCACTTTTGTCATGCTGAGCCACACTTTTTTTTCTGGTCTGTGAGGCTGGAGATCGACCCCTAGGGTCACGAACGTGTGACTGATGAGATGGTGATAAATGCGTGTGTTCATTATAATGCTAAGTAGAAAAAGATTAGATGTTAATGCAAAAAAAAATCAGACCGTGACGAGGGTAGCAATCAACCCAAGGGCCATCCAGAGAAGGGGAGTCAAGTGTAAGGGGAACGACTCTCCCAGCGACCGTTTGGTCAATGACATCGCCGCCGCCAGGACGGTTGTAGTATCATAAGTGCGGGTTTCTCCCACCTTACCTTGGATGGATCCCATGCCGATCTTGCCCAGCAGCGGCACTGCTTCCACCAAATACATCAGTTGGAAGGTTTGGGTGAATTCAGAAAGGGTGGTAGCCAAGTTGCCGTTGGCATCGGTCCCGGTGACCCAAATACTGGTCGGAGCGGGTTTAGTCGTCTTCCGGTCGGCGTTAGGATCATCCACCACCACCTGGGCGTGGGCTAAGGTCAACGCCAACAAGACAGCGGCAAGCTGCATGATAACCTCGATGATTCGAGCGACGGCTCGGCCTCACCTTTATACCCATCTCACGGTGGCAAGTGCTTTCTCTGCAATTACTGTGCAGCAAGGTGCTACGCATCTGTGGCAGCCAAAATTAGGCGTCCGCGCACTTACACCCACGATGTGATAAGGTTACGAGAGAAATACGGCAGGAATCCGAGGAGAATTGTTTGCCCTGTCCGCGGTGGCTGGTACGAACAATTGCCGCGGTAGCAGTCGCCGGATGGGGCTCGATGGTCGTAATTATTCGACGATGGGAATGAGGATGTCCATTCCGAGGCTTTTTGTCGGCGACTAGTGCAAGGGCATGAGAGAGTACTTTGCGTGCCTCAAGTGTCTGGTCGCGGGCATAAGAGGTGATGGTTTTGCATTTGTGTGTCGCGATGCTTCTCCACTGTCCCACCTGACGAAGCTTGCTGCGGAGTTTGTGAAGCATTTTAGTGGAAATTTCACTTTACGGTACCTTACCCAACTACCTAGTCAGGGGAAATGAAAAATCGCCCCGCTGAGGTGTCGATGGCGATATTTACGATGTTAGTTCACTAGTCAATGTGGTAGTGATGTGGTGTAAGCCATTGTAACGTCGCTGGAGCATCGCCACGATGGCGTTGTTCAAGCGCCAGAGAATGATCTAATCACTCAGTGGTGGCATGCTTGGCGCATGCACATGCACCCCTTCGCTAAGAAAAGGTGTCAGGATACGGCAGTTGTGATAAAGTTTATCCCTGTCGTCAAGGTGATGGCATCACGTGGCAGGGAAGCTCCAATCGCCCCAAAGTGACGAAGGGTATCCGCGCTTGAAGCTTGGTGGGGTTTCGTGTGCTAAGGTAAACATAAACAAATATTTGCGCGCTCGGGATTTGCTTGGATCGCCTCAGGTAAACGTCGTCACGTACATAGCCTATTGTTTGTCGCACGAAAGATTTTCCGAAGAGGTGGGTGTGCCAGCACCGTTGCCACTCAACACTTAGTTACCACTTGGCAACACCTATAAATAACCACAGAGGTGGGTCATGTTTGTGAGCGGTTGGGGTTCTTTTAGGAACCGCACCAAAGGCATAGCAAGTAGCCGCGTATGAGATGTTAGTGAATCTATATTGATTATATATCTGCAAGACGCGTCAGTGCCCACCGAATGTTTACCGAAAGCTAAATGACGTCTAGTAGCAACGCGATGGTCTTCCCGATGCCACGTTTGTGTATGAGACCGGCTCAAATGAAATAATCGACCACTGGCTTCTTCGACGGCACGTCCACGACGTCTTGGTTTACCGCAGTAAACACCTTATACTCCCGCTCTAAATTGTCATCGATAGTCAACACCAGAGCAACATTCCCGCAGCGATAACAGTAATTTGGCGCCAGCCATACTGTCAGGAGGGTATTATTGAACATTTCTTTGTACCCCTCCATCACGAGCTGATGGGCTCGGGCGATAAGCGAGATGTCATTAGTGTGAGAGAAAGCCTTAACCTCCTGTTCGCCAAATAAGTATCCGGCTCCTCGTGGCAGTACCAGCCAGCCACTGACGTCCTCGGGATCGCTCCATAGGAGATCGCACATCGCCCCTTCATGAGGCACTTCTTGTTTGCGATCAAGGTTTCTGATTTGATCAATTCGTTCGATATCGGGCAGGAGCCCACCATGAACACAGAATACTCCGTTTTTGCCACCGACAATCGCCCCTAGCAGGAGATAATCGAACACTTCACAGCATTGTCGCCACACATTGACACTGCCGTACTTGCGAACACACTCATCGTAAAACCCGTAAACCATGGTGATTTGCCGACTTTCATGATTGCCTCTGATCAATGTCATGCGGTCGGGATAGCGGACTTTAAGTGCCATAAGAAGCAAAAGGCACTCTAGCAGATAGAACCCCCGATCAACGAAATCCCCCAAAAACAAGTATTGGGTATCAGGACAATCCCCTCCGGTTTCAAATAACGTCAACAAGTCATGAAGTTGACCATGGATGTCTCCACATATTGTAATTGGGGTATTCACCATCTGGATGTTGGCCTCCTCGACGAGAAGGTCAATCACGCGAGCGCAAAGTTCCTCCACATCCGCCTCGGGAATAATCTTGCATTGCTTTATATTCTCAATCGTTCTGTAGGTTAGTATAGTTCAATCTTGACATGGCTTCCATTCAACTTACTCATCTAGGTTGAGCATCACTAGAGAAGAGCGCGTCACAGAACGCGTGCGAGTGAAAATTACTCGCATGGAACGCTTCCACCGAGGAAACTAGCACCGCCGTGTCTGATGGTTAAAAGTCGGCATTTTCGATAATACAATCATCGGTGTCAAATGACGTTACACTGAGTCTGGCTAACAACAATTACAGTGGCAACAAGTGATGATTTCTTTTTCATTTATGGGTGTACATTTGATTGTTGACTATAAAAGCTCTGTGAATAACTTTGGATGGCTATAAGTAACCACGATATGTGTGGTGTAGTATGATAACACTCATGACGTCGTCAACTAACGCTTTCAAGGCCAGATAGACCCAAAATTGCCAACCATTGATGTGCTTGTCTAACCAAACGTACCCAACACCGATTTTGTCAAGAAGCGCCCGCGTGGCCCAATGGTTAAGGCGCTCGACTTCTAATCGAGCGATTGTGGGTTCGAATCCCGCCGTGGGTTTCTCTTTATTTTTTGTCAACTTGTGGATCATTATCGAACCGCTTTCCGTCAATCGAAGCACATTTAACCTCCAGAATTCATTGACTCATTACATTACACTATGCACACTAAATGTTCCCATTTACCAGCTTCGCGATCTCTACCCCTTGTACCTTTTGATTGTAACTGCTTGCCGGGGTCAACTTTCGCGTCAGTCTAATCTTGTCCATAGCAAAACCTGGCACTCTAATGTTCCAGTTCCGCTCCAAGTGAAGTTGTACATCCTTGGCGTCGATGGCATTGGCCTTACGATGCTTGGCTAACCGACAAGCAAAGCCAGTAACCGAAGCAATGAATTCATCGGCCAAGTCCAAAAGCACCTCTTCGACATTCCCATCAATTTGGGTTTTACCATCACCTTCATCAACCCCCATCGTATTCACCAATTCAATAAGCTTACGCTTGTTGATTACCCGGCCATTTTCTGGAAGCAGCGTTGCTCCCCCCGGTCCAGTATTGGCCAATTCAAATGTGGGTAACTTGGTGATGGCGGGTGTCAGTAAATATGACCCTGAACTAGCAGCGGCCCCTCCGGTAATCGTGGGACGCCCATCAGTAAACGAATCAAACGTCACCGCTACTGGCGGTTTGACATTGATTGTGGATGAAATAGGAATCAGCGGCACCGACGTTGATTGTGATCCAAGACTCACCAGGTCTCGGCGAGCCGTAAGGTTGCCCAGTTTAGATTCACCGGAGTTATCAGGACTGGTTTGACCCTCTACTGCCACCGCAGGTGACACCAGGCGTCCCTGGGATACCATGGGACCTGGGGTCGACGATCGTCCTGGACCAGCAATTCCTGACGACTGAGACACTGGGGGTTGCGTCATGGGTGCTGGTGACTGTGTTGATGGCATGGGTTGAGACGGGGCCGAAATCGGCGGTTGTTGTGGTATCAGCGCTTGAGGAGTAGGAATACCCATGGGAATGGGCGGTGACTGGTGGCCGGGTTGCAGCTGACTGGGAGGAGGGCCTTGTGAAGGGTGCCGCGATGGCAGACCCAGAGTTGTCGGTTGGGGACCCGTGGGCATCGCCCCGGGAGGGATCGGTGACCCTTGGGCTCCCTGAGCTCCCTGAGCTCCGGCTCGTCTCTGTTGTGCCTGTTTCTGTTGCTGTAACCGGAGCATTTGTTGCTGAGTTAATTGTTGTTGCGGTTGTCGTTGCCCTTGAGGCGGTTGGTTGAGCCCCATGTGGGGACTTTGCCTCATTTGCGGGGGTTGTCGGGCCTGCTGGGGAGCTGGCGCCGAGTGGAACTGGGGCAGTCCGTTACCAAGAGCCGGCAGTTGCGTCATGGGCAGCGATTGAGGAATTGGCAGCGGTTGCACCATGGGCGACGAGTGTTGGGGTAATTGTGGCATCGACGGCGTCGGCGCCAGCGACGCGTTCGCCTGTTGACCAGCATTTAAATTCCCCTGTTGTTGTTGTTGCTGCTGTTGCTGTTGTTGTTGTTGGGTACGAAGAGCAATCAACTGGTTCTTCAAGTTCATGCCAATTCGCTGGTACTTCTGAAGACGCATGTTCCATTCGACAATGTCTCGTTCAATCTGAGCGAGTTGGTCAGGGGTCGGGTTGGCTTGTTTTCGCTGTTCCAAAATCCGCATCCGCTGTTGCACTTCTTGGATGTTGCGTCGAATCATGTTATATGATTCCATCAGCACCGTAAGTCGAGGAGGATTACCAGTGGGTTGTCCCTGGACTTGGCCCTGTCCTTGTGCTGGAGTTTGGTTCAGCATCTGGTTGTTTTGCATCATTTGTTGACTCTGAACGTTTTGTTGACGCATTTGCATCTGTTGAAGTTGCTGTTGGTTCATCATGTTCTGGCCATTGTTCATCCCTTGCTGCTGGTTTTGAGGCATAGGCAGCTGGTTCATGGAGAACTGAGGCTGGCCTTGGCCTTGTTGTTGCGTTTGTTGCAGCGGCTGGGTTGATGGAGGCCGTTGACCTTGAATTTGACCTTGATTCTGACCAGGATTTTGACCCTGGTTCTGGCCCTGGTTTTGGCCTCGTTGTGCAGCTTGTTGTTGTTGTTGGTACTGAAGTAAGATCAGGCGGATCTTTTCGTATTGTTGGCGACTCTTTAACCGGGTTTGTTCATCTTGAGCTTGTTGGGCCTGCTGTTGAGCAGCCCGCATCAGCTGGACGAGTCGGGGGATATGTTGCGGTTGGATGGTAATACGGTTCTGGGGTCGCTGTCCTTGATTGCCCTGTTGCGGCGTTCCTCCTGAAGGGAACTGCCCGGGGCTATTAAAGTTCATTTGGTTGTTGTTCATAGACGTGACTCCAGTCTCGAAGGATCGAAAAATGTGGTGGTTGCGCTACCATGTGACATGTCCTCTGGAAATTATTGATGACGTTAACAATGAAAATTATAGCAGTTAATGAACATCCGATAGTTCGAATACACGTAACCTGTTGTTTGGGTTAGCTTTACCTCAAGTTTTGAGGGTGGCCTGCCTTAAATTTTGGGGTCATGTGTGTTTGGCACGGCTACAATCGTAAATCGGCAAGAAAACGTGTGATTGCGATGTACCAACAATGGAAGTTGACAACGGTGTTCCATCATTTCAAAGTTCGTTCAAATGTAAATTTCATTCGATAGAGTTTTTGGTTTTTTACTAGGCAAATTTAGTTAATTTTTCCGGTATTCTACCTAAAGTGATGATGTGTTGGTACGAACTCTCGTACTGTCGTATTAACTATATAAATATAAACAAATCAATCTGATACGATAAAAGCATTGCCCGAAATGATTACCACGAGACCAGCTCGATTCAAGTACGTCCCGCCAAGCGTTCGTCGGCGTCACCATAGTAGTTTTTGGCTCGCAAGTACCCAAAACCAAAGTTACCCACAAAAACAACCAAGAAGCAAATCAAGAACACCTTGAAACCAAACGGTTGAACAAACAGAGCCAATAAGTCGCCGAGGACGAAGGCTAGTTGGGTTGTATACTGGGCTGCCATCTTAGGATCTTGTTGACGACACCGGTTCAAATCATCACAGTGTTCTTGAGTGGCGGGAACCACCTTGCTTTCGACGCAATCACGTATATACCGTTGATTGCAAACGTCGGCGGCGACGGCAGCTAACGAGATTTGGGAGTCGACTCGTTGCATGACATCATTGTGGATACGACGAATGAACTCTAGCCCGACTAGCATTATAATCGCCTTGAATGCCAATTGTACGTACAGCGAAAGGTAGTAGACATGATAGATGGGGGTAGCCTTTTCCGACCACGGCATCGGGAGTAATTCGGATTCGATCATAGGCGGATATTGCGGCTGCAGCTGAGGCGGCAGTTCCACGGACGGTACGCCAGTGTGAGGCACCCCCAATTGTTGCTGGGGTTGACCCGGAATATGATAATGATGATGAATTTCATAGTAATGCTTGGAGTCGGTGGTGGGCATCGTGGGATTGTGAGCAAAGTTTCGATTAACTGCTGATCCTGAATTGAAAACACCCAGAGACGAGCCGCCCATTGGGTTGTATGCGGGAAGTGGAGTCGAAACCTGCTCCATATCCACGTCGCCATCGTCATCTTCAGGAATTGTCAGACGACTAACGACTCCATGACTAGTATCAACTTCCACCACCAGCGGTCTCCGAGAGTGAGTGGAGGGAGGAGGGGGCATCAACAACAACGGTCGCTTCATGGCGACGCAAGCACCAAGCTCAGTAGGAGAAAATGCCCGTTTGATCGTCAGGCCGATGGTCAGCAACAGGAGTTTGCGATCTTGAGTTGGTGTGGGTGGTTCTTCCACCTCGGGTTCCAGGCTGGAGTAAGGAGCTTCCAAGCCACCACCATCATCGTGGGTCTCAAACGTCTCATCTATATCCATATCGTCACCAGAGTCATGAGGTGAGAGGGAAAGTGAGCCGAAGGGTTCGGTGACGTCGTCATTCATGAATGGTGACAGTGGCGCGAGCGAGCGATCGCTGATGGGTGTGAAAATATACAAGAGGCGTGACTGTGACATCTAGGGGATAGCACTATGATCGTTCAGACCTAGCGATTTACAATACAAGACAACCGTTTACATATTGAGGTCACGCAATTTTATTAAGACCTGGACAGATGTTGATATTTACCATACGGAAGAACCAGTGGACATCTCACTAAACCAGATCGGGATACGAAGATATTGATTCTTCTGATTCTCGTTCTAAGGGTATTAGAGATACGAAGGTAAAAACAAACTTAGATAGAATTTCATCCTACAGTTTCACTTCAAATCTTCCGTTATCTTATCATCTCATCGCACCGCATCTCATCTCACCCATCCCCACACCCCACTCACAAACAGTACCATGGCGGGTTCCCTGAAACGGAAGAAGGCCCAAAAAGCCAAGGACTTTGTCAAGCCCAAGCTTAAGGTGGGGAAGACGGCAGCCAAGCCTTCCAACCATACCGATACCCTGTTCAAAGCCAAGCGGATCACCCTTAACCAGCTGATTGGTAAGAAGCTTTCGAGCGAACAGGACTTGATCCACCAGCTTTCCCTCACCAAGCATCACAGTGACTCGACGAGAAAAGAAGTGCTTCAGAATTTGGAGGTGCTGTTGCCGGATAACCCGTCGCTCTACAAACAGATTCTCGCCTCGGTGACGCCGCTTATACTCGACCCTGACGTGCTGAAACCGCTCATAGCCCTCTTGACCACCGCCGCCCGCAAACAACCAGGGCTTATGGACCTCCACATGCGGCTGGTGGTGTTGTTCGTACTTCTGGCGATGTCCCACATTAATCCTCGGGTGAGAAACAACTCGTCCAAGTTCCTCGAAATCCTCATTGACCACGCTCCCCGACTGTTAACCAAGCAGAATTTTGTCAAGGTGCTCAAAAATTACTTCGGGTTGATGGCGTGGACCCTTGTTGATGACAAGACCCAACAAGGTCTCGCCATTACTGCCAGTAGTGCTCAAGGCGGTTCGGTAAAGAAGGCCCGGATTCCTCACCTTCAAGTACTCCAAAAGTTCTTACGGCTGCTGCTTTTTGAAGTGACTTCCGATAAAGATATCGACTGGAATGTCGTGGTTACTATTCATCCGCAACTGTTCCGTTATATGATTCCCCAAGCGCCCCAGCCCTACGCTCCGTTGAAATTATTCGTCCAAGAGTTACAACTGACGCAATCCGACCTCAGTCTATCGGACATTGATCTGATTCTGGCGGAAGATTTGGACACGAGACGGCGGGTGTTTTCCGAAGTGTTCCTGGAACCGATGAAGCGAGGATTGGCTCCCATGATTAAGGAAGGGGGCGAAGTTGGTAGAGAAGCCAACAACTTGTTACTGTGCATCCTTGAGTTTGAACAAGACTATAAGAACGATAATTAGACTAGCATCAATTTACGTACGATTTCATTTACCTCTCATGTTTTAGGTCGCACTAGCGGTTGCGAAAATCAGTTCACTTTTCCCCACAGCCAAAATCTCGATGTTTAAACTTGCTCTTCGAACAGTACGCCCGCCGATGGCGGCGTCGTTTGTCCCCTTACGGACGTTCTACGCTTCGCCAGTGATGTTCAAGGCGAAAAAGGGCGGTAAGAAAGCTGCCGCGGTGGTGGAAGACGCCCCCGAAGCGGGGTCGGAAGGTCCCCTCATAGACGTCGCCGACGTCACCAAAAAGTTTCAGCAAGTGATTGAAAAGTTCGGCAAAGTCGCCAATGATGCCAAGTTGGGTAAGTCGAACCCTAAGATCTTCGATAAGCTCGTGGTGGAGACCAGCGATGGCGAGATGCCGTTTACTCTGGTGGCGCAAACCAGCGTAAAGGGTCGCAACTTCATCATCACTTTATTCGATCCTGCCAATGCCAAACATGTCATCAACACCGTGCTTGGTCTGGGGCTCAATTTGAACGCTCAGGTTGACCCCACCAACAAGTACACGTTGAAAGTGCCGTTGCCGCCAGTATCTACGGAAACCAAGAAGGAAGCAGTGAAGCAATTGAAGGAACAATTCGAAAAGTTTAAGTCGGGTAAGACCGGGTTGGCGGGGATCCGGGCCGACACTAAGCTGAAGTTCCAAAAGAAGTGTAAGCTGAAGAAGCCCAGCGATGCCGAACAGAAGGAGTTGGATGCGTTCGAAAAGGTGCACAAGACCTACAACGACAAACTTGCCGAAGCATTCAAACAGGCCGAAACTGCTATCATGAAGTAGCGTACATATCATTATCATACATCATCATTTTCTTTAGATTACATGAATTTTGCAATCCACGTCTCGTGTGGACCTTTTTTTCGCGTACGCGTCTAGACCGTCTTCACCGGAAAGGAACCCATTTCGAATGAGCAAAGAGAAGACCTACAGCACCAATCTCGAGCTTCCTTGGGTGGAAAAGTACCGTCCATTAGTACTCAATGACGTGGTGGGTAATGAAGAAACGGTGGAGCGGCTCAAGGTGATTGCTCAGGATGGTAACATGCCGCATATGATCATCCTGGGGCTTCCAGGGATTGGGAAGACGACATCGGTCCATTGTCTTGCCCGAGAGCTTCTTGGCGACCAATATAACCAAGCCACACTCGAGTTGAACGCGTCGGACGACCGGGGGATCGATGTTGTGCGGAATAAGATCAAACAGTTTGCCCAAACGAAGATCCTGCTACCTCCCGGGCGCCATAAGATCATCATTCTCGATGAAGCCGATTCAATGACCCCGGGGGCTCAACAAGCGTTGCGGCGGACGATGGAAATCTACTCCAAGACGACCCGGTTTGCCTTTGCTTGCAACCAGCTGCTGAAGATCATCGAGCCGTTACAGTCTCGGTGTGCGATTTTACGGTACAATAAGTTGAGTGATGCTGAGGTGTTGGCCCGGCTACTTGAAGTAGCCAAAGCCGAAAACGTTGAGTTTACTAGTGAAGGTATGCAAGCTCTCATCTTCACTGCCGAAGGGGATATGAGACAAGCGATCAACAACCTCCAGTCAACGGTGGCAGGGTTTGGCTTGGTTAATGATGTCAATGTGTTTAAGATCGTTGACCAGCCCCACCCGTTGGTCATTCAAAAGATCTTATCATTGTGTAAACAAGGTGACATCGATGGGGCTCTTGCTCAACTCGATGAATTGTGGAATAAAGGGTACTCAGCGATTGATATCGTCACCACGACATTTAGAGTGGCTAAATACTGGCAAGGAACACTGGAAACGGGCCGGTTGGAAGTGGTCAAGGAGGTGGGGTTCACCCATATGAGAGTGTTGGAAGGGGTGTCGTCGTACCTCCAAGTGGCGGGGATGTTCGCCAAAATCTGTAAATTAAACTTGTAATGATTAAAAAGGAAATGCATACGTCTACATTGGAAGTAACTGGTCATAAAGTCGGAGATAAAGTCGTCACTTTTTCTTTGGTTGTTGCTTAGCCTTGGCTGGTCTTACCGGTGCCAGAGTTGCAAGCACCTTGACGTTAGGCTTGAGGTACTCAGCCATCTTGTTTTCGTCTAACCAGGGTAGATTTACTGGCTCGATGGTGTTGGCTAGCAGCAAGAGCGATTCGCCCCCGGTAAGTCCGGTTTTGATGCCGATAATGCCGGTATGGGGTTTGCCAACAATTTGGGAGAGACGAGCCATACTGCCTCGAGGAAGCAGAATGAGACGAACTGGTTCGCCACCAAATGACAGAGTACAGGCAAGTGTCGGGAAGAAATCGGTGAGTACGGCCGGAGTAATATCAGCTCGACACACAAACACTACCACCATGGTCAGAGGTTTCCCCACTTGACGTTCAAGAGCCTTGACGGTGGAGTTAAACCCCAACGTGACATGTTTGAGTACTTCGGGAGCATCGGGAGTAGTACCAGGCTTGCCCTTGGCTTCGGCTTTGATCTGATGGTAGAATCCAATGGGAGAGAGGAGCACCTCGATGAGATCGACCAATTCCCTAGCAATTTCCGGTTCTATCGTCGGCCACGTATTTGACTGGGTATAGGCATCAAAGAGAACCGGCTTGAATACCTGTTTTCGCTTGGCGAGCTCTTTGAGAGAGCCCTTGGATTCGGTAGGGGCTTTAGGCATCGCGAGGTTGAGCCGCACCGATAATGGATCACCGATAAGGGTAAATAGTGCTTGGATTTAATAGGCATAGTTTGCAAATACGGGAGCCTAAGTGATACAGAAACTAGTGATTGGAGTGTAGAAATATGTTTAGAATCAATAACTTGTGGTTGATCCATTTTTTCAGCGGAAAGTATTGATTGAGCCAAGGATTGAAACAAATGTAGATTTTGTAATATTGATCGTTATGTAACACAGATGGAATGGTCTCAATGAATTATATTGAGTCAGAGTACCTAGTGACCTCAATGAAGTGGTCTATAACTTAATCTCATTGACGGTATATTTTATATAAGATCAAAAGCGACCTTAAGTATATTACGCGAAAACTAAATGACTCTATATATGAAAATCGCTAGCTTTTTCTCCCAGCGATAACAACAGCCACAGCTTCGACTTTAGCAACGACACCATCACCGACCGGGTGCGGTCGAACATCGGTGAGGTGCTCAACGAGCTGTTGACGCCGCTGCTGGGAGAGACCTGCTCTTTACAAAGAAAGTTGCTCGGAGTAAGGAGTAAACAAGCCGTTTATGTTGCGACGCTTGTCAGTTAAACATCAATCATCCCATTCCCTACCTCTACTTCATCGTCAAAACCAATTATCCAACAGTGTGAAACTCAAATCTATAAGCATAACTTTTGTAAGATGCCATTGAAAGTCACCGACAGCCGTTATCAAGCCCAAAGTTGTTTGATTCCACTTCAACGTGATACAGAATCGAATAGTTACGTTTACTGTCGGCAAAGTTGTAACTGATAGTAAGCAAACACGTTTTTATACATTGTGATCATGATCAAACGGCACATTATCCATGGCACCAAAGCCGTTCTCGGCATCAGAGGGCAGAAGACACTATCGCCACATTGGAAACGGCCCGCCTGCTACCGCTAGCTCCATGCCGCGGGTGCCCGGGTAACTTGTGGTGGATTTTTATACATTGTTTCGCAACCCAAACTAAATGGCGAATTTGACGGCATTGGCCACGCCTAATGTGGCCACTTGGAGGTACCCATTATGGTCTAGAAATCCGTGGCTATCGATTAAGCCAATGTTCGAGAATTTGATGAGTTTGATGGTTGTCGATGGATTGAGCTGGAAGCTGGGTCTGGCGATGGTATTTGACTCGCGCTTACCACTATTAAAACGAAAAATTTGACTCGGGTGCGAAACCCCAAAACTTGTACACTGACCCCGCGTATTGCGAGCAAAATTACGGTTTACGCCACCTGGTAGCGACTTTGAGATGGCTTACTATGTTTTAGCCGGTGGCCTCTTCACCTAGACAAAGTTTGACGGCATTCGACGGAAGTTGTCGATTTATCGATTTTGTCGATTTTGGCCTAGGGGTTGGTCGCACCAAAAACACGTAAAATGTGCAATAGCGAGCTCGACACCAATAGAAGCGAAAAAGCGATGCTTGGGTTGTATAGAGCAAACTGCTGGCTTTATGCCAGGTGGCTTTGTTTTCTGTAAGCCTTTGACCCGACTGAATAAATCGCAAAATTGACCACTCAAAAAACGCCAGATCGCATGAAATCTGGTCCAAAAAGTTTTCGAAATTGTGGCTTTTTAACTAATCACTATAAAGATAGAGACGTTATGAATGCAATGGATGTTTCAGATTTCCATTTACCGCTTTTGATGGTGCAATCTTCGTTAATTCATAATTTATGGTTAGGCGCGATGGTCCGAGAAAACCCCAGGACCCAGTCGACGATGTCAAACATCAAAAAAAAACACAAAATTTTTTTTGCTCTGATTTAGTGACTACATGACTGGTAGATGCCGAAAAGCCTATTCTTGGCGATTTTTTTGGTGTAAAGTTTGGTGATAATTGACCTATTGTCCATTATCACTTGTACGGCTCTAACCAGTCAATAAGCATGTCAAGCAAGTGACCCATGAGTCCAACAAGACACGGTCCGAAGTCTATGACTCCAGCAACGATCTCCATCACCTTAGAGCAGTTCATTATGGTAGCAACATCGGATAAAATGGACAAGACCAAAGGATCAACAAACTCGGGAACTTTGGCCAACAACGCGAGGCTATCGGCGGCATGCGAGAGGAACATGAAGCCACAGGAGTTGGTTGAGATATGGCAAATGAATCATCGTGGTCTACCTTGCAAGCGCTGAGCTTAGTACTGCTTTGATCAGCAAGACCAACACGAAGCTTACCTGCCAGCAGACAAACAAAAAACTTGGCTCACCCAGATTGACTTCGTATGCCGTCAACATCTTGATGATGATGCCAGTCTTACGATTCTGAGCATCGCTCCCCTTTGTCCTGGCAATATGGGTGAGGCTTTCAAACACCCCTTCCACATCCAACGGCGCCGGCTTGAACATTGTCGGTTGGCCCAGACGCGACTTTTGTGCTACCGTACCCAAGTCTTCCAACTTCTTGTAGTCCAGCTTGTTATTAGCTGTCGATCTGCCGTAACACTCGTGGATGGCCTTGATCAATAATGTCTCACCAAGACCCAACTCAAGCTCAGGCTCAAAGTTAGAGCCAAGGCGATTGATGCAAAGGTAGAGCACCTTGGTGAGCATTTCCGGGGTTGATTGGTTCAATGTGTCCAAAAAGAAGTGCAGACAGATTGCAATTTCCTCAAGTCTTAGCACTTCGTCCAATAAGCAGGTTAGATTAACGTAGGGTAGTTTGTTCGTCGCAGTAGTGATGGAGTTTGAGCAAGCTTGATCGACTTTGCCGCTTCGTCTTTGGTAACGGGTATCTCCGACTCGTCGTCCAGTTTCGGTTGGGGAGTGTCAACAGAAGAAGAGTGTTGTGCCATCTCCGTACCAGCTTTGGGTTTGGAAGACTTGATCGCCTATCGTTAACCTAGTGAGACTTGACGACCTTCTCGTTAACGTCGTCGTTGTCACTCTCTGCACTTCGCTTCGATGACTCAATGGATGGCTTTGACACCTGTTTCGTTGGCAGGCTTCCAGGTGACTTCATTGGTGACTTTTTTGGAGACTTTCTGGGTGATTGCTGGGACAGTTATGGCGTTGCTTTCTTGGGCTGGGAGTTAAGCCGCCAGCAAGCCAAAGAACCGGGCGATCGATTGCTGTTGAGGCATATGGACAAGGGGAAACTGCAATTGATCCACCCGCAATCGTTGGTGTATGAAGCCTCGATTAAGCGTGCAAAACAATCGGGCCAGGGAGCGGATATGGCGGGAGATGATCGTCTTTCGACGCGTCGCGTGTCGCGTGTGAATGTGGCAACGGAGGATGGGGGTTACGCGCCCGGGGGCTTGACAGCGGCAAATGCGATAACGTGGAGTCGCTGTTATACGAGCGAGTGTGATCGCCAATTCTGTGCAGTTAGCGAATGTTTTGGATGAAACTGATGAGTATGTGATATGAAACTGGCGTCGGTGGATTGTTTGCGTGCTTTGGTTTCGGGTGGATGCGGTTCAGTGTGGGGGTGTCTCACCGTGGGTGGTATGTGGGTGTGTGTGTTTGTCTCAAAGATGACCTATAACATACAACCATCGACTACACTATGGATGTATGCTTCGCTGGAACACCTCCGACAACCATCCTCGCTAACTGGGAGGCAATGACTTCGATTCACCGTCCGGTGACCCCCCACTTGGCTTGATTGCTCCATGAGTCAATTCAAGCTATCCATCCCAACTCCAGGTCCCTATCAACAAGTCAAAATGTTAGTGCTACGGAACTATGTGCCGTACCTTCCGCTAACGTGCAGGACAGATAGTATATAGACTTAGAATAACCCTGGTAAACGGGGTGGTTGAATATATGGTAGATGAATAGTAACTAA
>JAKTSL010000108.1:0-53760 GCA_030580175.1 Diutina pseudorugosa
ATCAACAGTCCCGCTATTTGCACCATTGTGCCTGACAGCTGACATCTGACGTGTATCCAAGCATTGTGAGTACGGAAATTCGGGACAATCAGCACGGATTCATGGCATGGTCTGTGGTCAAGGCCAATTGCGAGGCAGGCTCTTGGACTCTAGCAGCGTTGTGGTCTCGGTCACACGTGTAGTGTTAGTCCTCCGGATCAGAGATTGGGCGTTGTCTTCCATGGTAGAAAGGTCGACTTGTTCTGATATGACACGTATATTTCCATAACTTTCCCACGACCTATGACTGTTGTAACTAGGTCTGAATATATGTTGTTTGTACTGCATAGGGCCAATCGCGTGGCATCGCCCGGAGGATCCCGGAAGGACCCCGGGAGATCCCGGAGGCCGAAAACCGGGTCAAGCTTTTTGGGGTGTCCCACTGTTAAGACTCGTCGCATCTCAAAAATGTAAACCTCAAAATAGCGAGCTCAATGCCAATGGACGCATAGAAGCGATACTCAGCTATTGTAGATCACACTGCTGGCTTCTTGCCAGGCGGCTTTGATTTTTGTTAACCCTTGTCCAGACTGAATAAATCGCAGTTTTCGCTTTTTGGAGAAAAAATGCAAAACTGAGAACTCAAATGACGACAAAAAGTCGAAATCTCAGAAAATCGGAACAAAACATATTTAGTTTTGAAGCTTCTTATTGCTTTACTATGAAGTACCAGGATATACACAACAACCACGTAGCGGCGACCACGGTAACAACCCCCTGCCGTGGGATTTGATGTGGTCTGGGTAAAACCGTTTGTGCTGCGCACGACTCTCACTAATGGCGGATAGAGCTTCATGATAACTTCACCGACAAACTACGTAAAGTAATCCAATTTCTATAACGTCCAAAAGATAGAGACGTTTTAAATGTCATGGAGGTTTCAGATTTCTGTTTACATTTCCCAAACTCACTGCGGATATTGACACCAACAAAACATCGAACTTAGTCCTCAAAAGTACCAGGAGAATGTGGCAGTAACTTGTCATAATATTGCTTTCATTCCTTTGATTTCAACTCGATAATTCACAACACCATGCAATACTCATCTATCTCCTAGCATCTTTAAAATCTGTGAGATCAACCGGATCGCGGGGTATGGTTACCGGACGACTCACCACACATTTGCCACCAGTAAATCCCACTATATCCAGCCCATCATTCTAGTCTAGAGAACTCAATCAAATTATCACTATGATCGTTGACTATAGTCTTGCATCTACTCAATCATAAAATATGGCAACCGTGGCTCCCGACTATCTCTTATCGCACTCCCATCAAGGATCACCCGGTGACTTCACCATGAGCCACCTCGACACCCTTACCTCGGAGATCAATGCCTACGATAGGGCTCTGCACTCACTCGAATCGCTTTACCAGGAACTGGAGGACCTTTTGGCCGAACTCCGCCAGTATGAAGCGGCGCTAGAGGCCGACGCCACCTTGGCCCCCGATCTCACGCCTGCCGTGTCCAAATGGTACAAACTGAGCATCCAAGGCCTTAAACGATACAATCCTGCCATCAACCGATTCAATAAAAATGTTGTCAACAACCCCAAGTTCAAAGTCGACGTCGACGACGCCTACATCTACCGGTTACCCATGTCCAACCATCCCCAACCGCCACCGAAGCTGCTGCTAGTGCCGCTTGCCCAAGAGAAGCTACACTACGAAAACAAGCTTGAGCTTACCAAAGCCATCGTGCTTCATTTGCTCAAGAACGGTCACTGTGAAGTGGTACAAGACTTGTTGGATGAAGTTATCGAAGGTGGCGGCGGGCCCGTCGACGAAGAGGCGCTTGCTCGCTTCCGAGATCTCAAACACATCATTGATAGCATTGTTAAGGACCACAATCTCGCGCCGGCGCTAGATTGGTTTGCCCAATACCCGTCGTCGTCCGATCGCTCGTGGTGCATTGGGTTCAAGTTCCACGTGCTTCAATACGTACTTTTGCTCAACCAGAGAGAGAAACTGGCCATGAGTAATGCTGCCGATGCATCCGCTTACGCCCAGCGACATTTCCCCCATTACTCCAAACGGTACTTTCACGAGGTGGCAATGTTGGCCCCGTTACTTGTGTATCAACGTGAGCATGCGACCAATTTCTTTACCTACCTCCACAAATCACACTTGACGAGGCTTCTGCTGAATCTGTCGCCGGAAACTGCATTTGTGGTCGACTTGCTTGATCGATTCCAGCGGGTTCACGACTACGAGGAGGTGTTTGTCAACCTTGCTCACGAGTTCATGCTGGAATTCTGTGAGCAACTTGGGCTCTCCGACGACTCGCTGCTCTTCCAGGCGGTGCTCGCCGGGTTCGTCTACATGCCCCTGTTTTACAAGTACAACCAAATCCAGACCAAGCTTGGGAAAACCCCGCTGGACCCGGACCCTTCCCACTTTGTCACCAACCTGCGAGGCGAAACCGTGGCTGCCTACACCTATGATCTTCCCTTCCAACTTTCCGACGCGCCGCGGTTTCTCTGGCGATACCACCCCATCTTCATTTGTCCCATTTCCAAGGAACAGCTCATTCCTATCACTGGTGACGGGGCTGCCGGAAGCAACGGCCAGACTCACGATAACCCCGTGGTGGTGTTGGATCATTGCCAACACGTGGCGCTAAAGGACAGTGTGTGGCAGTTGCTGAAGAAAGGTGTCGACATGTTCAAGTGTCATTATTGCTATAAAAAGCACAAGATGTCCGAGGTCAAGGATGCTTACTTTATCGATCTTTGACTGAAAGTATATTTGCGTCTATAATCATTATATCAACAACAATTGGGGCTTTTAGTGGGTCTTGGATCGTTTGGTGGATAGCAGATCTCGCATCAGACGCTTGGTACCCACCGTCAGCGCGTAGCCCACGTCGACACTCATCGCGGCGTCGTCGCCATCGGTCACCAGCGCCGCCGCATCCAAATCATCGGCAACCCCGCTGGAAACCAGCCAGTCGCCATCGACGGTCCACCCAAGACCACTGCCCAGCAGCTCTTGGTCATCGTCGGTGGTGTCAGCAGCTACTAGTTGGCAGCAGCGGGCAATGGCGTGGAACAACCGCTCGACGGCGTCACCACGGAATTTCCACATCACTGACGAGGGTGGCTCGCTTATGGCCACGTCCGCGTCCACCTGGACCACCAAGTCACCATCCAAGGTGATGCCGGTGAAGCCCATGGCGCTGTAACTGATTTCGACGCCGCTGTCGCCAAACCACACCGTGATGCCATGATTGAGGACAAACACGTCGGCCGAGCGGGGATCCGACGTCACCACTTTGGCTATAGAAGGACTGACGTCAATGTGGCCCTGTTGGTTGGGTAAAAGTGCCACCTCGATTCCAGGGAAGTGGTCAAAGAGGATGGCGTCGTCGTCGGGGCGATAGAAGTGGGCGGGGGCCTGGCGCTGGTAGTCGTCGAACGAAACCCTCAGGTCGGGGTCGGGGAACTCGTATACCACCCGGGACATACGCTAACTCGAGCGCCACGACAAACAACTGGGTCCAGTCGAGAGCACGCCTGGGAGGTTGGTGTCATCGCACGCGAAATCACCCGGTGATGGCCGTGCGGCGCCCCGGATATTGCCGGCGCTAGCAATTGTCCACCACCCGGACTAACAAATGTGTTCCCGTTTGAGTAATTTAGAAGATATTGTGAGTGGTATTTATATATGGTGGTAATATAGACAGTTGGTGCTTGGTCCCTTAAAAATAAAAAACTACTCCACTATTATAGAGTAATAGTGGACAACAAAGCGAGACCAAATGCCAAAAATTATTTGTTAAGCTTCATTTGCGATTATAAAGGGATTGTAAAGGATTTTTGATGGGTTTTACTGTATTTATGTTCAAGTGCAATGTGTCTAGCTCTTAAGATTGATACTTCCATTATTGCAAAACCAATACTTTTTTTGAAACGGGAAGATTTAACTAAGCGTCTATTCACTACCCACCCAAAGGTATAGCAAAGTCAGAAATTGCATCACAAGAACTTGACTGATCAAAAATCGCTGAGCTTTCATGATGCCCCTCCGAGACTGATTTCAAGTGAAAGAAAGCTTCCATAGTTATCAATTATTCTTATTATTATGAAATCAAGTTAGGCTGGTGTGATATAAAATCTTTGTGGAAATCAAATAAGTCAAGCACAAGAAGCATCCACTTGATTCTGCCTTGATGTCATGATGTGGGTCGAATCAAACCCAAATATCACAAAAGTCGAGTTCTTGACGAATTTACGGAATTTCTATAGGTCATGTTGGTATCTACATGTTGACGTCGGAAAATGACCTTTGATTCATAAACATAGAAAAAACATCACCACGAGCGATGCCCCATGATGACAATGCACACAGTGTTTGACTCGATCCTAAATACTACTTTTGCGACAACCGTCTCACCAACGTCCGCAACTCCTTGGAGTCGTGCTCGTCGTTTTCCAATTGCTGTTGCATTTTGACCAGCCGCGCCTCTTCACGCCGTCGTTGTTCTTCCACCAGCGGCGGCAACGCCTCGTTGCGCAAATCGGCCTGGCGGGCGTCTTCAAACGACGAGATCTGGCCCCGCAACCCTTCCAGGCCGTTCATCAACGACCCCTTGGGCAACTGGCCCCGGTTCAACTCCTTGAGATGGGCCACTTGCTCCAGCTCTTCCCGCAAGATCTTGTACATCCGCAGCATGCGACCAATGGCAAGCACCTTGTTGCGCAACACCGCCCGCTTGGCTTCCATTTCCGCCTCCAGCCCCGCGGCAGCGGTAGCTTGGGGGGTATCTGTCGCCTGGGGGGTATCGGTGGCGATGCGGTCTTCGTGCAACGGCGTTTCTTCGTCGAGCTCTTCCTCGGTGCAGATGTTCAAGATCAGCACCATCATGTCGGTGATCTTTTCGCCGACAAACGGCAACGACCACGTGAACACGTCCATGAAGTTGGGCAACCAGTAGGGGTGGGGCAGGGCGTTGAACTGGCGGATGTTCATCACGTTGTTTTCGTACTTGAGCACCGCCGCCTTGTTGTTGTAGGTGTCCAAGTAGTTAGGGGCGGAGAACATGGTGAGCAACGACGGGAACAGCATCGTCTTCGTCGGCTTGTACATGCGGTAGCCGGCGTCCTGGGCCTCGTGGGCCCGGATGATCAGCAAGAGCCCCGTGCGCTCCAAGAACTGGCACAGCGCCTTGTAGGTGAACGCGTACAGACACCCGCGGACGGTGTTGCGGCTGAAGAGCTGCTGGCCTTCGTCGTCGTCGTAGTCCTCGCAGGGGTCGGCCCACAACAAGTCACACATGAGGCCGCGGGTGGGCGGTTCCCGGAACCGGTCCAACTTCATCAAGTCGTCCAACAGCTTCAAGTCGGGCAGCAACCCGCCGTGGACACAGAAGAACTGGCGCTCGCGGTTGGAGTTGAGGACAATGGCCGTAAGCGGCAACGCGTTGAACGACTTGAGCGCCGCCTCGTAGATGTCCTCCGAGTACTTGTGCAAGCACTCTTGCTTAAACGTGAAGTATTCGGTCAAGTGGCGGCATTCGTGGTTGCCCCGGAGCATCCACAACGAGTTGGGGAAGTTGAGCTTGAGCGAGTACAAGTACAACAAGCACTCGATGGAAAACAGCCCCCGGTCGACGTAGTCGCCCAAGAAGAGGTACGGCGTCAGCTCGGGGCTGCCGCCGACGTCAAAGAGCCGCATCAAGTCGTAGTACTGGCCGTGGATGTCGCCACAAATGGTGACGGGCGCCGGCACCTCCAAGAGCGTCGGCTCCTTCAGCAAGCACTTGGTGGCGAGGCTAAGGATGCGGAGCACCTGCGCCGGCAGGAGCCGGCCTTCGTTGAAGAAGTGGTCCTTCAAGAAGGCGTGGCGGGGCACCCCACTTTCGTCAAACACCTCGTCGTCAGCGGGGATCCGCGCCGCCGGCGCCGGCACCAGCGTCACTGCCCGCTCGGTGGTGTTGATGGTGGCGCCGTCGTCGGTGACGTAGACGGTGAAGTCCTTTTCCGGCGTCTTCCCCGCCGGCGGCTTCAGCCGCAATGCCAGAAGGGCGGCGTTGATCTGGGCGGTGTTTCTCGTCGCCGATCGCGAGGTCATGGCACGCTAATCGAGGGTGGTGTCGAGCCGCTGGTGAGCCAACTGGCAGCGCGGTGCGAACGAGTAGGTGGTGACGGCAGCGGCCGCGGCGCGCGCGCCGGGGTTGGCGATAGGGGAAGCATGGAGCCAGACACCGTTGGCGGCATCGGCATGACGAGAATGCTGCCTACGTGGCAGCAGCAGAGGAAACTGAGTGTCAGAGAAGGGTAGGGTACACGTGGGAGTGGTTAGAGTATCAGTGATGATAGCATTGAGACGATGGCCATCGTCGGTGGTTGGTGCCAGGGCGGAGTTGAGACTTTGTGGGTGATGGGAGGCGTAGTTTTTCAACTAGTTAGGCCAGCGCAGCCATGAGAGTGCGACCGAAAATGCATATGGAGCCCTGGCTGGGGTTCTAGACCCTTTACCAGTGGCCAACGCTTGCCGATGATCTGTGAGATAAGTAACATTCTTGCCCACGATCTCGAGTGGTGGAGAATGAGGATCGTCGTGTGGACGTTTTTCAGACAATCTCGTCAAGCTTGGACTACTGGCAGGCGGGCAATGGTGGAATAATCCCTCATTGGGCTATGCTTTAACCATGCCACCCACAAATGCACGCAGACGATAGCGCCAACCTCAAGACGTTGATTTGAGACGAACAAGCCCTTTGAACCGATATTTTGGGATCCTGTCTAACCCAGTAGGTATATCTGTAAATATGGATAGAATTTCAATAAGTTTATCTTAGTTTTTGTATTCGTATTTATTCTAATCTCTAGTTTATTCGTGTTCTACGACGATGACATCGATGAACTTTCCCAACTGTTGCCACGGATTCTCAAGTTCTTGGACGATGAATACACCGAGCTGGAGGGCCAAGTACGGATATTGATTCACTGTCGGGTGGGAGTATCACGTAGTGCCACCGTAGCCATTGCCGAAGTGACGAGACGACTCAACATCACCATTCCTAACGCCTACCTCTACGTACGGGTGCGCCGACTCAATATCATCATCCAACCGAACTTGCGCTTCATGTACGAGTTGTTCAAATGGGAAGAACAGGAAAAGCTCAGGCAAGTTCACCGGCACACAAACTTGCGGGAGGTTGATTGGTTCATCATTTGCCGCGAGATCATGAAGCTCAACCTCCCATACTTAACGAGTTGACCAATGTACTATTAGGACAAAGGTATACTTGCCTGTGATATCAAGACCCATATAGTAAGTAATGACAAATACATACAGCCGAAACGCGATTACCGTCACCGAGATGCACAGTTGTAAAGAGCACCTGTTTACAACACTTTTGTTGATTTGTTACGTGTATCGACAACAGTTTACGCGTAAATGTGTTAACTGATACTTCTTTCTCAAGAAAAAAAAAAGATCTCTCCAAAATTGTAGTTTTGACCATAAATTTTTTACAGATAGACATCCAGCTTCAAGTAGTAAAATTTGTTAGTAATTTCAAGCAAATTATATCCAGTGAACTAGTGTGGCTATCATTATCATCAAGTAATGCTCAATGGGATTTTCGTCTCGTCCATCATAGTGGATAGGCGAGTGTGCGCATACCAATTTGCGATCCAGCGAGATCTAGTAACAAAAGAGACTGATGTTGTCGATTCAGCTCCACAGCTTCATGAATTTCAATTAAAATTTGTTGAACATGAACTGGCATTACTTGCGGCTTACTTGAAGCAATATGATCTACTTCCACGGCATTTGGACGTCTAAATGAGACTACGTTTGAACAATCTTGTTTGTGTCCCTATATTCCAACATGGCAACGAGCTAACAACCCAAAGACAATTGAAAGGAGTATGTGAGCTTCTGATATTGCTTTGGGGTTGTATCCGATGATAATACAAGCTGTGGGTCGTAGAATATTCACACATACTTGTTGTGAAAGCTGGTACACGAAAATGACGAGGAAGCAACAGGTTGTTGAGGCTTATGACACGTCCGAAGAGCTGATTTGGTTACTTCGTCTTGTTCGGTGCAAATTGACGTCTTGATCACAACTCTGGTGTTGATATAAGACAACGTTACAAAGTGGACGTAAAATTTGCATCAAATTGAATTGAGAGGCGAAGTCTTCAATCAATTGGACAGTCCGTGTTGGAGAAGCAGCTTGATTATTGTGTTAAACCGATAATGGGGTTATTTGGGTTGTTTTGGATGGTGTGGATAATGTGGCAATATCAATGAAAATGAAACGCTTGATACGGCTAATGGAGATCAAGCAGTGAAGAAAAGCGACTTTCCATCAGTCTCTGGTATCCCCTTCTATTATCGCCCCTTATCCAATTCCAATATCATCACTGATTCATCATTATCAGTGTAAATCGTGGATGGGCTATTTCCAACATGAATAACCAAATCTTCACAGCAGAGATGGTGAAAAACGTTTCAGTCAGGCGTTTTTTCCAATTTCCAAAGGACAGTTTTGTCATTCTTCGTCTTCTAGGACATATGTGAGGCATTCACGTAAGTTGAATAACGCCGTACCAACTAAATCAAACGCGATCCCTGTGACACACAAAAGAGCCTCCTGGTAAATCAAGATGGATGGCAATGACGTTGTGAGATAGCGATTACATTGATTACCAGAGATTATGCCTAATTCTCTGGGAGATCATTACGTACTCTGGAGTTTCTGAGACAATCTGTTTTTTCTTAATGCGCTCCCCACAAGATCACGCCAATTTTTTGGTTTTATAACTCAACCATGGCTGACCCAATTGGAAATCGACGACTTCAAGATCTCCCATGGGAGCTTCAGCTCGAGATCTTCAATCACGCCGGGGTTGCTACATTGTGTCGCTTCTATATCAATTGCCCCATGAGTAAGTTCAAGTTGGATTTGGGGAGATATCTCAAAACATGTGTTATCGAGGTAACGCCAGAGGAAGTGGTCGACGACGACATCAACAAAATCGACTTTTACACCTATGGCATGCTTCCCAAGTGCCACATTCACGTCACGACTACCGTTGGTTTATGGAAAATGGCCATGTGGCATCTCAAGCAAGTGCAGTATCGGCAGGTGTCGTTGACTGTGGATAACCCTTCATCGCTTTTCACTCAAATTGATGTGAGGGACCTCATTACTGATTTGGATTCTTTGAGTATCAACGGGAACATCGAAGTTACTCCCGCACATCTCCCCCGTTCCCTTACCAGGCTTTCACTCAAGAACTGCAAATTGAGACTGCACCAAAGCTTCCGGCGCTTAACCAACCTCACCCACTTTAGGAGTCAAGGCTGTTCTCACTCAGCCAGCTTTACGCTTCCACAACTGCTCATCAGCCTCGATATCATTGATAACCTTAATCCGAATTTCATAGTCAGTGTCTCGGGGCTTCGAAACCTCCGGCATGTCTCGGGCCGTGGAATTATCAATATTCCGTGGCCACAGATCGAAACTGCTTCATTTGCTCGTCCTCCTAATAGTCGCAATTTGACCATGTTGCGAGAAGTTACGGTCAGAAATGGATGTACCAGCTTTCGGGATCATCAGTGTCCTCATCTTGAAAACGTTACTTTTCTCGGGCGAGGAGAAGAAGGTGATATTACCGAGTTCTTTACCGACTCGCAATTAGCCCAATTAAAGTCCCTTAAGGGATGTGGATTCTGGATTAATGATGTGGATTTGCTTGAACGGTTAGAGGTGTTGCACATGGAGGTGGATGAGCCTCTTGATGAACACTTTCCGTTGCCGCAAAATTTGGTTGAGTTGAAAGCATGGCTGACTCAACCCGTCGAGAGCGTTCCGTCGCAGCTTCAAGTGTTTGAGGTGGAGGCCCCGGACGATGATTCTCGTTGTCGTGTTGAAGTAAGCTCAACCAACCTCAAGACTTTGGTGATCAATGGAGCCACAACGGTAGCCATTGATTGTCCTTACCTTACCAACTTGAAGTTAGCTCGGGTACAGACCCTTAATCAGCGGAAGACGCCACGTTTGGTAACGTTGGACGCAGATGGTGTTCGGTTCCCTCTCGTCAAAGTTCCTTGGCTTAGTCACCTTACCCTTAAACGGACCACCCAAGACGTTGTCATCAGCAACCATCTCAAGACCGTTACTCTTGAAGACGTGGGCTTGTTGTTGGTGAACTTTACTGCGGATATGGTGACAATCCGCAGATGTACTGAGAATGATGATACCGATGAGCCGTTTTGCATTAAGGCCAAGACTCTCCACATCGATGCCTCGTTCGATGATTTCTCTGGTATGACTTGTCAGGAGTTGATCTGTGTTAATGGTCACAAAACCGGACTTGTCCCCGACACGGTGGAAAGACTATCGCTTACAAACGTGGTCATCAGCGATCAACTTGCACGGAGTTTAGGGAGATGCTACAAGCTCAAAGCGCTCCGCTTGGCGCCGGCACGGCCCCCGCCTCCGAATTTCCCGCGTTTCCCTCCCAGGCCCATCATCTGGCCGCATTTTGATTTCGCGTTTGATGTTATTCATCACCATAATATCAATGACAATGTTCTCCAGCGTGGACAAGAAGTTTTCCGGGCTTTACAGGGTCAGCTCCGGGATTATCAACGGAATCTTCATCGGCTTCCTTCCCCGGATGACTGGATCATAGTTGCCATACCCGCATCAGTGAAACAACTCAGCTTGGGTTCTGGTCAATGGGATGCAAATATGGAGTTACGTTTCGAAAACTCACGTCAAGTCGAACACGCTGAAGGTTGGGGGTTCGCCTCGGCATTGTTATCGCGTTCGTTGCTGCCGCCGTCTCGGTTCTACACACCACCATCATGGTCAACCTTCGATCCTAATAGGTTGAGGCAACATGGAAGGCAACGACAATAGTGACCGGCGATTGTTTGATGAGTGGCCGAAGTCACACTGGCCGTTTGCGTTTATTCAGGGTATCTTTTCAAGGATAATGAAAGAGATTTATTTATGATGAGCTTGAGAAACAACATTATTGCTATCGTGAATGTAGTAATCACACATTTTGCCATTGATATACATCTAAACCAGTTGTAAAGCATTAAAAACTGTATAAAAACTCAACAATGGCATTTTTGTCATTTGATTTGGTTTTCCCGGTTCGAAAATTGTCAATTATGCCTGGTTAGCTCAATCGGTAGAGCGTGAGACTCTTAATCTCAAGGCTGCGGGTTCGAGCCCCGCATCGGGCTTGCTTTTTTACTCACTTCACTTCATTCAACCAACAATCATGGTATCTTAATACTACCCCATTTTTTCAATAAGAAAATCATTATCATTAGCATATTAAATAATTACATTGTCACGCCACCACGGCTTTCCCCTCATACCGTTGCGGGAACGCCAGGTGGACTTTACTCTTAGCACCAATGATCATCGTTTCGTCGACGACATCACCGCAATTCTCCAACATCAATTGCACCCACGGCTGGCGGCGGAAACGGTTCTTGCTGACGATAAGCTCGATCACCTCGATCCACTTCATCTTCTCCATCTCCAGCGGCGCCGCAAAGTCGATCGGTTCGCCGTCAGCAAACCGGATCTGGAACGAGTTGTCCATGACCATAGCATCGGTAAAATTGCGGTGGCTGCCATGCTGTACGTTTTCCCGGTTGGTGTACTTGACCAGCACCACCTTCAGCAAGTTGATCTTCGCCCGGGTCTTGTGGCTAAACTCCAGATGGGCAATGAGCAGCGTTCCTTCGAGCTTGAAGAACCGACGCTTCATCTGGTCGCAATCACCACCTTCTTGGTATATGTAGCCCTCGTTGTAGTTGCGAAGCTCCCGCTGTAACTCCGCCACCAGCAGGTACGCCTGGCGCATCAGCAGCGGCAACACTTCGTGCTTGTCGGTGCAAGGCACAAACAACATCCGCACCTCTAACTCGCCGATGCGGTACGGCTTCACCTTAACCATGCGGCCGTTGTCATTGATGGTTTCCCACTCGTTGAAGCAGTTCAAGTTGAAGTTGCCAGCAGCGCCGCGGATCAGGTCTTCGTACTGTTCGAGATCAATGTAGCATTGAGCAAACAGCCCGTTATCGGCAAACTTGTGTTGCCACGAGTCCTGGGCCTCTTCGGGGACAAACTTCGTCGTCACCACTTGTTCCTTTTGCCCCAAGATCAGCTGCAATCTCAGTTTGGGCTTGACGGTCTTGGTTTGGCGAACTTCGACCAATTTACCTTGGGGACGTTGGTACTTCATCTTGAGCGTTAAGATGAACTGCAACAGGTCGTGCACCATAAGCTCGAACTCCTTGCCGATGAGGATGTGGGCACTGGTGAGCTTGTAGGGAGCAGTCTTGATGCAGTGGATGCCATTGTCTAAAGTAATCAGGAACTCGGCGTCGCGGCTTCTTACGTCTTTAAGGTCGACATTCTTAAGCCCAATCACGCGGAAGAAGAGTCTACGACGATCAGGAAGTTCAGATTGCTTGGGTTCCTCAGTGTCAGCGTCAGCGTCGACTGCTTCCACCTCTTCCTTAGCTTCGGCTTCGGCTTCGGCTTCGGCTTGAGCGTTAACAGGGTTGTCAGCCTTTTGCGACAGCTCCAGCTCTTGGCGAGACACGTTTGTCGATGTTCTTGGGACCAAGAGGCTTGCGGCGAACCGGCTCGCCGTTCCTGGCTACCACCTTAAGCGGGCTCTTGGGAACCTTAGCGGGAGAAGTTGATGGATTTGATCAACAAATAGGGATGATGATGACCAGTGCCATTATTAGCAATGCTTTGACAAGTGATTGATGAACAGTAGCGAAGTTTGGGGGCCACGAGGTGCTCGAAAATGCTAGGAGTTTCATTTAGACGACTTCAAGTAAAGTGATAAAGGTTACAATGTAAGCTACCCACCACCATCAAGTGTTAAACTTTATTTTAATTGTGTTTATTCGTACGTGGTGTTCGGTCCACCTACCACAGAGCCATCGTTGTATCTAGTCTAAAAATGACAACTTTCATTATGTTCGCTAAAATTTACTGAATATTGTTACAACAATTGACATGACTATTAAAATCTATTGTGTATTAGGGTGGCTGATAGAGCGGTGGATAAAAAAAAGCCTAGGCGGTATCGACAAACACCACCTTGGTGTCGGAGGAAAACCCGTTGAACGCCGTCAGCGCCGCGCTGGTGTACGCCCCCAACCGAGGAAAGTAAAGCCAATCGCCGACGTCGACGTCCCAGCCAAGGGCAGCGTCGCCACTGACGCAGTCCAACCCGTCGCAGGTGGGACCCCAGATCAGACACTTGAAGCTGCCGACACCGCTGTCGCCGTAGACAAATTGCGAGTTGTGCACCAACACATGGGCCTCGGGGGTCTGGTGGTCGAAAAGGATACAGTTCATGTTACCGTAAACCCCGTCGTTGATGTAGACCATCGGCACTTCGTGGGGCCGCTTGGCAATGACGTGGGCCGCCAACGTGAACGCGTCCAGCACCATGAACCGACCCGGTTCCGCCACCACCTTGATGTCGACGTCGCTGAAGTACTGGTCGAGCAGGGCCCGCACCATCGCCAGCGATTCGACAAACGTCGCCCGCTCGAACCCGCCACCGATGTCGAGGGTATCCACGGCGAACCCCATCGCCGTAGCGGCGTCGATCACTTGCCGCAGATCCTTCATCGCCGTATTGATCAGAGTAAAGTCCTTGGCTCCCAGTCCCACGTGGAACGCCACTCCGCGGACGTTAAGCCCAAGCTGGTGAGCAAGAGGCAAAATGTCGCCAATGGCCTCGTCGACGGTGCAGCCAAACTTGGTCAGCAACCGGCATTGCGCCGCCAGATCGTCGGTGGTAAGGCGGACGAGAATGCCGCACTTGGGATGGTAGCGGGCAAGCTTGTGGAGCTCGGTGGTGTTGTCGACGGTGGTCAACTTCACCCCCACTTGTTGCGAGTGGCGAATGAAGGAGTTAGTCTTGCAAGGATTGGCATAGACGATGCGGTCGGCAGAGAACCCGAGACTCAACACCAGGTCGATCTCCGCCTTCAGAGCACAGTCGAAGTTGGCACCAAGCTGGCCCAAAAGCTTGACCACTTGGAAGTGGGGGTTGCACTTGACGGCGTAGAACGGCTGGACCATGGGCAAGTGGTGTTGCCACTGGGCAAACGCCCGCCGGATCTCGCCCAAGTCACACACAAAGAACGAGTCCTCGTCGCCAGCATCGCACAACTCGTGGTCGACCTGGATCTGCTTGTAGAGGGCCCGGGCCACTGCGGTATTGGCAGGGGCTAGTGGGGGCACCGGCGCCGGCACCGGCGCCGCCAAATTTAACGGCTGGGCCACGGGGGGCTCGGGGACGTGGCGAAGGCCACCATCGATCACTGAGCACGGCGGCGTCATCTCAAGGGTCATCCAGGGGGAAGGGGGGGTTGTGTCTAACAGTTCCAGGCTCTACTCACTGTATTAGTGAGTACTATCAATAGAGGAACTTCAAGCGGCAGCTCTCGTAGGTGACAAACGGCGGTTGTTGACTGGAAAGGCCGGGGATGCCAATCGATCGCCTTTTAAAGTTTTTTCATCAAAAGGCGGGTCCTGCAGATAGCTAGGGCCAAACCCTACCCAGTGAGCAAACCAACTACGATTGGCGGTGAAAAGTTGGGCTCAACCGCAGCTAAACCCATTATTGAACGCGGCGATATGGTTAGATGGGGTGCTAGCTAGTAGTGGTGGGCTTTGGCTCATCGCTAGCGGTGGTGGGGTCGTTGATTTCGACGAAAATCCCTCATTGCTCTGGCAACCGCGCCTCGTCGGCAATCCTTACGAAAACAATAGCACGGACACCTGTCCAAGCCCTAAAAAACGGTGTAGGCAGAGGTAGGATTCAAGTAGGAATGGACTATGGTAACAATTCTCGGAGACCAACACCGTAGCTTACGCCATCGATCTAATTGAAGCAATCCCATGCTAGTTGCTGAGAATCGCTATCGCCGGAGAAAAAAAAAAAAAAAACGTCGCTAGTGCGCGCGAGTCAAAGCCGTATGCTGCTAGAGAACTTGATGCCATTTTGACAGGGCTAAAGAGGGGCGGAAGGGGAAAGCGATGGCAAGTGGGTGAAGACCTTGACTGGGCATGTAGTGTCTTATAATGGATTATAGGGTTAGAGGGGCATAATGGGGATTATGAAGGTGGGGAAATTGGTGTTACAATTATAGTGGTGGTGGTAGTTACTGTCGATTAACGTAATTTTGCTTTTTGTGGGTTATGGCAAAGCCAGATGTCTTGTGACCGATGGGCGATAAGCGACGTGTGCGGGCGAATGAGCGCTGTCGCTGGGAGTCGAACCGAGTCGCTGGAAAAATAAAAAAAAAAAAGAGAAAAAGCAACCAACCAATGATGACAGAAAATCCAAGAGAATCCCTCTAATTGAAGGAAATAACGATAAGATATGGGTATTTGATTGATTGCCAGCTTGAAATATTAAGAAATTAATTGGAGCTGTCCCTACGAAAAGTCGTTTAGGCCAGTTGGTGATGACCATAACCACCACGGTTTATGGCGCCATAGTTATACTCTCACCATGGTATATCTAAGTATTTTGACACCGTTGTACTGGTGTACGCTTTGCTGCAAGCTAAAGGCACCAGCCTAGTGTTTGTATCAGCATGCAGCGTACGTTGTCCAATCGTGGCCAAGTCGACGCTTGTTGCAATTTGAAATTACTGGTTTCATGGCCAACGTTGAGACCCAATTAGTACTTATATAGTTAATGGGACTTTGATTTATCTCATATCATTTACCACCAAATGACTACGCCCGTTATTTTCCCTCCACTCGACTGTAAAGAGCATTATAGGGTTGTCTTCACCCATCATCGTCCTCATCGCACCTCATTGCCTATTTGGGACAAATTGTCCACATCAACAAGACGCACGTAATATAGCCAGCACCGTAAATTATCACCCGTCACCACTATCGTGGTTAGGCTCCCTTAGCTACCCTTTGACTTCAATCAATCTTCAAGTGGCTTAGTCACGACTAGAACATAATGGTAATTCAACAATATCCTATTACCCCCCTTTCTCTCCTTAAAGTCATACCCATGATCATGTGGGCTTCTTGCAACCGCTTTGCGTCATGTTTTGCAGCCGTTTCCGACAACCAGCCCGCCGAGACCAGCAATCGCCGCAAACCAAAATTTTCCTCTATAAATACCGGTGGATCTGCCACCAGTATTTGTGAATCATTGAGACACTTCCTCTCCTTCTACCTTGCCTTGGCCTCTCTCGGGGTTCGGGCTACGGTAGTGAAGATGGAAGTGCTTTCTTTCTCCAGCTGATCGTTCAGCAAAAACCACCCCAAAAAAAATTACAATCAGGTGATGGCTGCCACCGGTGGCTAGCTGGGAACTTATCCTTGAGGGGGGATTGGTTTCCGCGAAGGCTTCCATCCGGAACGGCCATCACGTTTTCGCCATTTTCATTCAGTTCATACATTTTGATCTTGTTTGTTCATGCTTCATTTTGCCTTAAAGGTTCGAAGACAATGGGTTAACTAATCATCTAGTGCCATCAGCTTGTGGGTCACCAGGCATTTTGTGAATTTATTTGCTCGCCTCAACCACATCGACGACGATCCCGGTGTCAAATAATCTACACTCAAGAAGGCGAATTGGTCACTCGCCTTCTTAGTTCATTCCTGGAAACAAAACCATGCCACCGCTCGCAGTCACGCTTCTGGTAGCATCTGGTGAATTCGTTAACGGCGGTTCCAGTGCTCAGTGACAGCGACGGCTTTGGCTTGGTTTTGCCGTCTGGACGTGGATCCAAGGAGATGCGGTTGAGTGTCGACGCCCCTGATATCTACTGCTTGCACGAAGATGAGCAGCTTTTCCTTCTAGCTTCGTTCATATTTTCAAATATACAATATATGTGTTTAACTTAACGTGGTTGTGGGTCATTTTAGTACTGGCCTCCAATGCTCATCTACTTTTATAATCTAACGTTTACTTTAATTTGCCGACAGAAGATGGCGGAATCAACATTCTGTTTCTCTGAAGAATAAAAGGCTCTACTTAGTTTTTTCATCGTCCGAGGACGTTATAACATACGTAAAATGGTGGTTACCCACTTAATTATGTCATCGTTGAACTACAAAAAAGCAAGAAGGCATCACAAGGTAAACATTTATAAAACGAAGCAAAAGTGACATTTTATACAAACATTCATTAACAAGTTTCCTTTTGAGTTGCATGATTTTGTGTTCAATTCCCTCATTCATTATACAGAGATATTGGCACCTCTATAATCTCGGTATCAAAACGACTCCGCTTGTAGATTGAGCAAACCTTACATCCGGATGTTGAAAATGTGACACAATTTCATAACGTAAATTGAGTTTCACGGCCATATAATTCGGTCAGTTACTTTCGACCTCCACTGGGCTACGAAAGCGTTAGAGATGCTTGATACAATTGAATTCGGATGGACCAACAGCTAGCCCAATAGCATCAAATGAGGTAGCAAGTTCGCCCACTTGCATTTTGGAAATGGAGGTTGGTCTCGTTCTTGGATATCGTTAGCGTCAACAAAGGTTAAATGTATGGAACAAGAACAGCTTCCGGACTTAATCGCATTTAGCCTCTAATCTGACCAATTGGATCTCTCACCCCATGTCTGCGGGTACATCCGTGGTTGCTTCTCTGGGCAATCCACCCTTGCACCGAGCACAAACTGTTGACATCACTTTGTGAAGCAGATGCCAAGCGTTGTTAGTCATAACAAAAAAACAACGTAACGGACTTGTGCTGGCGGTGGAAAAAGCGCGTAGGACATCTCCGAGCGTTAATCCGTGGACTGCACATCAGCACAGTTGTCCGATCGAGCTACATCGGCAAAAAAACCGTTTACATGATTGCTTGTACCAAGACATCACCACAGTATACGCTGAGCTTCACCACAACATGATAGGAAACCATCATACCTGTGGATGACCAACTTTTGCAGATTTTGCAGTTGATTCTTATACCGTTGGGGCGCCGGCTGGGATGATATATGAGGACGGTGACATTCTCATGATGACGGTTGTTTATGGCAGCAAGATGGCTTTGGGCTGACCCATAAGGTCACCTGGGAGATTGCGATATGTTTGCAAGACTGCGGTATGTTCGGTTTGCCGTCAACGCAATCAGGAGTTGTGTGTGGCAGTATACCCTGACGACACGACCGGATGGCGATGATCCAGCAACTTGACAAGACAGCGGTGTCGGATGCTAGTGGGGATTTGGTTGGGTACCATCTTTGGTTGACCCATGTGCTTCTGGCGGCTACCAAACCTTCCAGAAGCAAAGATACCATTAACAATCAAGGTTGGAAGCAGCAACACCCCACACTCACTTGGAAGCTACTCCATCACCAGCACATTGATCAGCAAAACATCTTTCAAGGTCAAATTTCCACGAAGACACTCCTGGCGCTCTTTGCATCTGGCATCAAGTAGTAGTCCAACGATAATCAGAAAACTATGCGATGAAGTTCAAACGGCAATGGAACTTCTGGTTGATGCCATTAGTACTTGCAACGAAACTTCATCGTCGCTGCGTTACCACGATGATGGGGTTTGGTTCAAGTGATGTCACCGTAGCGCGGTCATGGAGGAGTTATGCTGGACAATATGCGGCCTCCTTCCGGGCTAAGAGTGGATTCCAAGATGTCATCAATTTTTGAGTTGAACTGGGGGGATTCAACACGTCATAGTAGCAAACTTAGCCAGCGTCCAGAGCATGGCCACGATGGATGGGGAACAACAAAGCATACACATGACGATGCACAAGCTCACGCTAACTGTCCTTGGTGGGCCGCAAACACAACCAACACAAGGTGGTGTTAATGAGGTGGTGTGTGTTGAGGTGATGTTCGGTGAGATTGCGTGGTAGGTAAGCCAGATCTGTTGGAATTGTGGGCACTTCGTGGAAAGAAAGATGATGGGTGGATGAGAGGTGGATATGAGATGATACTGTGTGGCGAATCCTACCATGGCCTATAGAACGTCAAGCCATCGAAAGTGCGGCGCTATACTCTGGCTTTTCCTCTACTCTGGCTTGCGGTAAGTTTTGTCTATCCCCTCGCAATCTCAAAATTTTTTTCTTCTTGTACGTACCCACTCAACCATGGATAACCCGGGTCAATTCCGGCTACTCAATAGCCTTCCAATCGACGTGCTTGAGGAAGTCTTCTTCCACCTCGGCGTGGCTTCGGTGTGTCGTTTCTACAACAACTGTTCCTCCAGGGAGCTCAGAGCCCGCACGGCGCATTACTTACGGACTCGTGTCGTCAAAGTCACGGCCAAGGAAGTGATTGAAGGTGATCTTGATAAAATCGACTTCTACGAGTATGGCATGCTTCCCCGGTGCGACATTGAAGTCGAAACTCCCATTGGCCATCTTCAGGTCGTCTTATGGCACCTTCGCCAGGTGCAATATGAGCTGTTGCGGTTTACGGTGACGAGCTCCAATTATCGGGAGCCTAACCAGCAACTCAGCCTTGAGGCTCTCGTGGGCAACGTCGTCACCTTGACTATTGACGGGTATTTAATAATCGACCTGCAGGATATCCCCACGTCCGTGAAAAAAGTTGAATTGAACTGCCGAATTGGCCCGAACCAAGACTTTCGACACTTGGTTAACCTTACCCACTTTCTGGGTCGTCTCAACTTCCACACGGACATGGAAAACTTGAAGTTGCCACGTCTGGTAGTCACTCTTGGTCTTCCCGAAAATCGCGGTCGTGCGTTTGACGCCTCGTCGCTCCCAAACCTCAAGCACATCAAAGGGGGTAATATCGTTAAAATCCCCTGGGAACAAATTGAAACGGTGGCACTTACCGAAAATACAGGCGCTGATAAGTTGCAATTGAATTCAACGGGCCAGTTACGGAGCTTCAAGCACAATACATGTCCCAAACTCAAAGAGGTTGTATACTATCCTCCTATGAAAGGCGGTGATGTCTCCGAACTCTTTACCGACGACCAATTGTCTCGATTGACGTTCCTTTGGGGTAGGCGCCTCACGATTAGTAACATGGATCGGTTTGAGCATTTGACAAAAGTGTTCATGCGGTTGAATGAAGACCTTACCACAGATTTTCGCTTACCGCCGAACGTGATTGATTTCGCAATTGAGCTGGATCATTCTGTCTATGGCGTTCCTCCGCAGGTTAAGGTATTTCTGCACTTGGGTGATGCTGTTAATCGCAGTAACATTCATGTCAATGTGAAATCAGCGAAGCTCAAAAGCTTGCTGGTTGTTGGCGCGAAGTCTGTGACCATTGACTGCCGCAAACTTACCACATTGAAATTGATCCACGTTGACAATGTTGGTGATGTCAAGGCTCCGCTAGTATGGAAGTTGCACGTCGATCACACAATTTTTCCTGTATTGGCGGCAAACCCCGACGGCTCGGACAAGTTTATTTGGCTTAAAGACCTCGAAATTGAGGGTACAATCCAAGACCGAGACCAAGCCCAAGCCCAAGATGTTGTTTTAAAGCCCGGCCTCAGATCTGTCACCCTTTTTGGCATGGTTTTGGGTCGAGTCTCGATTACGGCGAATAAGGTGACCTTCGACTATTGCCGTTTCGTTGAAAACGCTGGACCCCCCGAAGTTGAAGCCAAGGTTCTTTCGATAGAGAACATGCCGATGGATACTAGCCATGTTTGGTGTCAAGAATTGTGTATTATGCAGGATGATGATTATGGTATTGTGTTTGTCCCACGGATGGTGGAAAAGTTGATCACCAACTCGGTGAACTTGGCTGTCGATAATAACACCCGTGGTCACGGTGATGGGCGTGTTCGTTTGGGACTTTCAGGATGCAACAAGCTCAGATCGGTGGAATTCGATATCCTTCATTTCGAGGACAACCAAGATGAGGCGTTCATCATCCCTGCGTCGGTGAGACTAGTCGTGATAGGTGAAGCAGAGTGGCAACAAGGCACCTTGCGGTTCGAGGAAGGCTCGCAACTCGAACACATCGAGTGTTGGAGTCCAGCAACGATGGGGCAGTTGGGACTCACAACATTGCCTCCGTCCCTTTTCCACGCCCCTGCAATTCCGTACTACGCCCTCGAGAGGTTAAGACCACACTGAAACTAAGTAATGCAGCAACTGTGAATGTACGTGTGTTGTGATATAGTCGTAGGAGTTTTACCGTGTCTACAGATGCATGTATGTCGATTCAAGTCTTCGTAATCACTCATTAGCTATGATCATATCAAACTGCAGAGTGCAGCATCGGTTTTGATCAGAGATTACGGTTTGCCGATGTTTGCCAGTTTTCATTACGTCACAAATCTTGAGGGAATAGTGAAGTACATAGTGATATATGGAGTTTATTTGTAAGTAAAAAAAAGGATTTCATTGGGCAAATAAACTGATACTGGTAAGTTCACCACCATGGGAACATGTACATATCGCTCCACCTTTCCGTGGCCGTTTGTCTTATTGACTTTGCCTCCTCCATTTCTGGCCCCTCATGCTTTCTTCTTCATTTTAGTTTTTCTCGGTGCGCATCACGTGCCACACTCATTCCTACCACCCTGAGAGCCATTATCACTTTATAATCCGAGACTAGCTGCCCGCCTCCCGTTATCCCTTAAACACCATTTGTGGTCGATTTGAACAGCCTGTACATGGCGGAACTTCCAAACCATCTGTTTGAGACTCCGCGAGAGTCTCTGAGGCAGACCCGCGCTGCCAACGCGCCCCCGATAGGCGATAACCCCATGCCGCTGGGGTCGCCACGCCGTCGCCAGTTGGGGAGCCAAAAGCTCTATAGCGACCGCTATATCCCCAACCGTATGGGAGTTGATCTTCAAGCGGCATTTTCTCTCAGTTCCCAGGATATTGTGGTGAAACCGGCTCCTGAAGATAACGACAACGAAATGGAGGTAAGAAAAGAACAGGAAGCTAATCACACATTTTCTACGGTGCTCAAAGCCGAGTTGTTTGGCGATAACGTACCCATGGCCACTGCCAATCTTCACAGCAGCCACCGAGCCAAGACTCCGCCTGCTCTGGAGCTGGAGCTGGAACTGGTGACACCTCGTCGGCCGAAAAAGACCACCAACGTGTTTACGTACTCGCTGCCGAAAAAGAATCGCCTGAATGGACGTGATTTGCAACAGGAGCTCTATTCGTTGCTGCCAGTGCGGCTGGACTCTCAGCGGCTTTTATTAAGTCCGCAAAAGAAGCTTCGCACCATCAGTAAGGTTCCCTATCGGGTGTTGGACGCCCCCGAGCTTTGCGACGACTTTTACCTCAATCTCGTCGACTGGGGTTCGCAAGACGTGCTTGCCGTGGGACTTGGCGACCTGGTGTACCTTTGGGATAGTGCCACCCAGCTGGTGGAACGTTTGTGCAACCTCGCCAAGCGGGACAAGGTGACTCTGATCAGCTGGATTGGTCTGGGGTCCCACGTGGCCATCGGCACCAACAAGGGCCTTGTGGAGATATGGGACGCCACCAAGATCAAGTGCGTACGGACAATGGCTGGCCACCTGCTACGAGTGCTGCTGCTAGCATGGAACGAGCACATCTTGAGTCTGGGGCTGCGGGACCGGTCGATTTTGAATCGGGACGTGCGAGAAGCCAACCCGTTTGTCAACCGGTTCGAAAGCCACAAGCAAGAAGTGTGCGGCCTCAAATGGAACGTCGAGGAGAACAAGCTTGCCCTGGGAGGTAACGATAATCAACTCTACGTGTGGGACGGGCTCAATCCCCAGCCGTTGCACACGTTTTCCGAGCACACGGCCGCAGTTAAAGCCATCGCCTGGTCGCCCCACCAACGAGGAGTGTTAGCTCTGGGAGGTGGTACTGCTGATAAAACGCTCAAGACCTGGAATACTCTCACGGGAAGTCTTGTTCACGACGTCCACACCGGATCCCAAGTGTGCAACTTGATTTGGCTGAAAAACCTGAATGAGTTGGTGCTGACTCACGGGTATCTGCGCAACCAGATTATCGTGTGGAAGTACCCCCTGATGCAACAGCTTGCCCAGCTTACTGGCCACACCTACCGAGTGCTATATCTTTCGCTTCTGCCCGATGGCGAGACCATTGTCACTGGCGCCGGTGACGAAACGTTACGGTTTTGGAACGTGTTTGAAAAGAATAAGCAACTGGAGGCACCGCAGCTGGTATTGTTGGATGCGTTTCTGCAATTGCGCTAGCGTCCCTGGTGGACGGTGGCTGTGTACTATAGAATATATTTGAGGGCAGCGGCGATGCCTCTGTGGGGTGAATTGTAACATTAGTCAATAAACGACACTAACAATATCATCATGATTGAAAAGGATATGTATAATTCGTTAGTCATAAAGCGACAAGAACGTCGCAGATATATACATGGCATTACGTCGACAACGTAAATGCCGAAGGGTCCCATACGTGGACGTCACGAGTGGGATCGATGTTGTGGAGGGTACAATAGGTGGTGATGGCACCGAGGCGGAGCTCGAGCTCATCGCCAACGGTATCAAGCACCTTCATTTGGCTCAAGGTGAAGAGGATGTCTTCGAGACGAAACCCGGTAGCACGAGCCACGGTGTCCAAGTCAAACTCGGTGGCCGTGGTAAGGGTGGTGGTGAGGTAATGGGCAAGTTTCACCAGCCAGAACCGGAGGTAGGAGGCGCGACCAAATGGCAGTAACGGGAACTCTGGTCCCAGGAGGAACTGGCCGGGTGTACATTTGGCCACGGCGTAGCTTATTTCAATTAAAAGCCAGCCAAGGCGTCGTCGTTGGAACGGCGGGAACACACATATACAGGCAAGGTTATTAGTATTATCCCACGAAAGCACTTCCTTGGAGAAAAACCCTAACGGTATCAATTGGGTGTTGTTGACGTTGGTGTCGGCATTGGTCCGTCCCCAAAGCACGTAAAAGTCGAAATGGTCGATGTAGTAAAACACCAGCTTATCATCCAAAAAAAATTTGCCAAACAACGCCAAGTTTTGACAAAATAGCGGATTGTGAGCTCCTCGAACCCGACGAACCATCAATTGTTTCTGTCGGTCCCAGTAGATGAGCTGGCCCACGGTGGGACCTCCCAGGGTCTCGATGGCGGCTCGATGATCGCAAAGAAGGAGGTGGGCTGCGAGCGATGCCAGGTTCCCTGTGTACTGGAAACAGTAATGGCACACAAACAATCGATCAAGCCACACCTGGGAATCGGTATCGCTGGCTTTAGGCGACGTTGGCGACACTCCATCGATGACCTCGCCAAACCCGAGGCGAGAATGGTCCTGGCGGGAAAAGTAGGCGGGGGACCCGTACCACGGAGCAAACTCCATCCCCGCGTACACCACTCGGGCGATGTTGGGCGCAGCCAACAGGCCGTAGTAGTCAGCCGTCATCCCCGGCATGTACCCGCTACGCGCTTCTTTAGTTTATCGTGCTCGGAGGTGGCAGTAGGGGGAACAGAGCCATCGCGGTAGGGACACAACCAGATGTAAGAATTGTGATGGGGGAATTGGACAAAGCGGAGGGATTACGATGATGGGAGGTCAACGAGTGATAGAAATGATGCCAGTCATTGGGGGAGTGAAGGAGAAGGGGGAGGGGGTGATGGCAAAGGTTTCTCTCGCTCACGTGTATCACCTAAACAAGAGATATCACCGTCATTTCGGAATATTATGAGGCAATGGTGAAGGGAGGATGTAGTCGAGAAAGTATTTCATATAGCCAAATGCCAAGGGATGTTTCTATACTGGGTAAGGTGATTGGGATTTTAAAATTTAGTGTGTGGTTGTTTCGGTTTCGCACATCACTAAACGCGTCGAGCAGCGAGCACATCTCAGAGTATCGATTCCACCTCGTTATCGCTTTCTCGATATACACCCAAATACCACTCTTACTAAATGCCTCCTAAAGGGTGGAGAAAGAATGGCGAAGCCTCGAGCCAGCCACACACTCGGCTGGAGCCAACTCTGATTGAGGAAATCCTCTTCCCCAAAGGTACCATCCAAAAGCTCGCCAAGCTGGCAATGCCCGACGACTCGATGTTGGGTAAGGATTCGTTGACGGCGCTTCAACGAGGAGCGACGGTATTTGTGCTGCATTTGTTGTTTCAGGCGAGGGAAATTCTGAAGCAACATGACCGCAAAAATGTGTCGGAGGACGACATTCTTCGTGGCCTCGAACGGGCAGGCTTCCAACGTTTTGTCCCCGATATCGAGTTTCGGACAGCGGCATGGGACGAAAAAAGGCGCCAGAAGAAGGCAGCGGGATCGCAACCAGTGGTGCTGGCACCGCTGACGACGGCACTTGATGAAGTCAATGGCGAAGGTCAACGCGACGAGCAAAAGGACCACGGCACCAAAATGGTCAAGACGGAAGCCGGGGCTGTGGCGGTGGACAGCGGCTCTACTGATGATGAAGACGGTGAGGCAGATGACGACGTTATGGAGATAGACGGTAACGATGTTGACGGCAATAACGACGACGAAGTTGAGATAATCGACGACGACGACGACGATGACAACGACAACGATGAGTCTTCGATAGTTAAGCCTAGTGATGTGGAGGTAGTGGAGGATCTTGGTGGGCCAGAGGCTGATGCCGACGGCAACGACGATGACGCCAGTGATGACGAGTGAGTGTATTGAAACGTATATGCTTTTAATTAGTTCATTTTTAGGCAAAGCAGTGGTTCCAGAACGGGTAGCCACACTTGGCGCCAATGATAAGGTAAATAATCACAGCAAATATCGCCAGCACCATGAGAGTGAACTTCATTCGCTGCGTCCACATGTGGCGTTTGATTTGTTGGGCTTTTTTGTAAAACACCACCAGCAGATTCAGCAACTGAGCCGTTTGGTCCACTAACGAGTCGATGCGGTCGCCACGGTCCAAGATCTTGTTGATATTGTCCAACATGAGTTCACGCACCTCGTTGACTTCTTCGTTAGCCAATACGAGTTGGTTCGGGGTAATGTTAGCACCATCATCGGTGGTAGCACCGTACAGAAACAACTGATGATTCAGGTCGTACGTCTGTTCTTCACGTTTGATGATGGCATTCATGGCCACCTTGAATTCGCCAAGCTGGCGCTTAGAATCTCGCCCCTGTTTTCGGAAATCTAGGTAGGCCTCAATGATGCGTTTCATCACCGTAAGCACCAAGGCCCGGTTCACCTGGGCGTGGGCAATCACCACCATGGTGATCAAATCGGTTTGCAGACCGTCGGCCAGCGTTTGGGTACGCTTCATAAAATAGAGCACAAGCTTCGACGGATAAGCTCCCGGGGTCAGCAGCACCGGAATCAGCCCAACTAGTGTCTTCAGCGCATTTATCACCCCAAGTTCTTGACTGATAATCTCCAGACAATGAAGGTTATTGAGGAGGTGGACCAACTGGGGGTTTTCGTAGGAGTATAGCGTCAGCGAGTTGAGAGTAAGCGACACATGGATGACTGTATTAGGTTAGTAATGGACACACATAATCATTGGTTCAAGGTAACTCACGATGGCTGTAGAGATCAGGGTTGCCCATTGTTCTTTGGGGGTATCAATGTGGATGGTCTCGGACTTGCGGTGCGAGTGAGCGTTGAGGTTGCGGCTTTAGCGGACACATGGCCTTAATTAAGTAAATAGATATGGGGCAACAAATGCCACTACTATGGCATTAGTTGATTTAAGTGATGTTTAGCGTTTACGGTATGGTGTTGTCCTTCGCTCTAACCCAGCCTAACACGTATCGACGAATTGTGGGGTAAGCGACGTCACGCAACGTGTTCGTTGAAACTTCGTTTAGGTTCGGGAACTAGATCAGATTTCTTCGCCGAACAATGCGACCCAGGCGAGCGTAACTTTTCTCCGATCAGTAACCGATAACTTTACATCTATATTATTGACCGATAACCTTACGTCTAGCTGTAATATATAATTATACGATTAATGCTGATCTCGGTTACTTTCTTTTTTCTCTTTCTTCTCAAATTTAGGTTTACATTCATATCGTTTGTCTCAGGGGAAAGTCACGTGAGTAATCACGTGACGGGCATCGCACCACCATCGCGACTACTAGCAGGTCCATCGCTATCAAGCCTGCCTAACCTCAATCTGCCATGGGGACCTACCGGAAACGGTTCAATGAGAAGGCCCGCAGTGGGATGCTTGCCAAACAGGCGGCATTACGAAAAGCTCGGCAACAACAATTCCATCGCCACCTCGACGATGGCACCGATACTCCTCTCGAACACGACGAGGTTGACACCAACCCCAACGCCGAGGTGCTCAAACCGATGCTGAAGGAGGAAAAAGCCGAACGCAAACGGAAGTTGGAGCAGGAGCTTTACTCTGATCAACCCGAACTGAAAATCAGCCGGCTGAAGCGTAAACGATTGGAGAAATACATCGAGCATCAACTCAAACGCGATGAGAAGAAAATGTTGCTTGAAAAGTTGGCAGAAACGAAAATTGATACCCTGAAACTTGCCCAGGTGAAGCTGCTAGGACTTGGGAAACAAACGAAGCGACAGCAGATGGCTGAGGCCCTCGAGTTGGAACGCCAAGGTCGCGCTAGTGATAAGACCAGAGAAATCTTATATGAGACGCGAGAGGTTAAGGAATGGGATGGCAGCTTTGAAGATGGGTCGGGCCCGGACCTGGGACTGGGACTGGAGCTGGACGACGACGATAATGACGACGAAGACGATTTAGCCCAATTTGGCGATGGACCTCTGCAATTTACCCTGACGCTGACATCACTGTTCATCGATAACCGACCCAAAAAGTTTGGTGGTTCGTCTATGGGATTTGGCTTTGCTAATTTACCCAAAATTGAAAAGGATCCCGTGAAGAAGAAGTATAACTGGCGGACAAAAGTCGCTAAGGAAGATGCCAAGCGGAGGAAAAAGGAAGATGATGCCGATTTCGACAGTCTGAGCGATGAAGAAGGTGAAGACGAAGACGAAGACAAAGACGAAGATGAAGATGATGAGGAAGCGGTGAATGGCGACGCTAACCATTCGGAAGACGTGGAGGTTGAGTCAGGAGAAGACGACGAGAATTCAGACGAAGAGTCCGAGTCGGGTGAAGCTTCGGAAGAGTCAGAGGAAGAAGATGAATCTAAACCCACCCCGCGTCTCATTCAACAAAAGCCCAAGCACACCAGCACTGCCAAAGAGTTTAAAGAGTGGGCTAACCAATACATACGTAAGATCGAAGGTCGCGACCACGAGGAGGTTCGAGCAAAGCTTCCGGAACATATTCGCAAGCAGATCCTCGAACGGAAAGTGCGGGAGGAGGATCTTGACCATTCCTCCGATGAAGAAGGCTACGTTCGTATCGACAAGCAAATGCAAAGACAGGCGTTCTTTGTCAACGTGGTCCGCCTGGAAGAAGTACAACAACAACGGGTGGGGCTTCCGGTATACTCAGAAGAAGCCCGCATCATGGAAGCGGTATACCACCACGATACCTTGGTGATTTGCGGGGAGACCGGGTCGGGTAAGACCACCCAGGTGCCACAATTTCTTTACGAAGCGGGATTCGGCAATCCTGACCTGACGATGTTTCCCGGGATGATTGGCATCACTCAACCCCGTCGAGTGGCCGCGGTATCCATGGCCAAACGGGTAGCTAACGAGATGGGAGATCATGGTCATCGTATTGGCTACCAGATTCGGTTTGACAGCACCATCAAGGACGAAGGCACCAAGGATGGTACCGCGATGAAGTTCATGACCGACGGGGTGTTGTTGCGGGAAATGATGAAGGATTTCTTGCTCACCAAGTACCTGGCGATTGTCATTGACGAAGCCCACGAAAGAAACATCAATACCGATATTCTCATCGGGATGCTTAGTCGGGTAGTCAAGCTTAGACGCCAGTATCACGATAAGGACCCCGACGCTCACAAACCCCTCAAGCTTCTCATCATGTCGGCGACGTTGAGAGTGTCTGATTTTTCAGAAAACAAGACGCTTTTCTCCACGCCGCCGCCGATTATCAAGGTGGATGCTCGTCAGTATGAGGTCAAAGTCCACTTTGACAAACACACTGGCTTTGACTACGTCGACGAAGCCTACAACAAGGTGTGCCAAATTCATCGCAAACTTCCTCCTGGGGGGATCTTGGTGTTTTTGACGGGGCAAAACGAAATCACGCATTTGGTGAAGCAGCTTCGAGCCAAGTATCCGTTCAAAAAGGCTCTTCTGAAACCAGTGTACGAGCGGGATGACATCAAAGTGCAGCTTTCCAAACACACCGATGTTGAGGCCGAAGATGTCGACTTTGCTGTGGAGACTGATGCGCTTCCAGGGTTGGATGACGATTTACTGGATAAGAAGAAGAAGGACGACGACCACGATGACTACGAGCTGGATCTGGAGGAGGAAGGGTTTGAGGAAACGTTAGAGCCGCACCAACTGGCCGACGACCCCCTTTACGTGCTTCCGCTCTACTCGTTGCTTCCCACCAACCAACAAATGAAGGTCTTCCAGGCGCCGCCTCCGGGATCGCGGCTTTGTATCGTTGCCACCAACGTAGCGGAAACGTCCTTGACAATTCCTGGTATCCGCTACGTGGTTGATTGTGGTCGTGCCAAGGAGCGTAAGTACAACGACGATACTGGGGTGCAGCTGTTCGAAGTCGACTGGATTTCCAAGGCGTCGGCGGATCAAAGAGCCGGGAGAGCTGGTCGTACCGGTCCGGGGCACTGCTACCGGTTGTATTCCCTGGCAATCTACGAAGAGTTCTTCCCTCAGTTTTCCGAGCCGGAAATCTTACGCATGCCATTTGAAAGTATTGTGCTTCAAATGAAACTGATGGGAATCGATCATATCGCCAACTTCCCCTTCCCCACCCCTCCTGATCGTCCTCGCCTCAAACGAGCCGAACAGTTATTGACGGTATTGGGAGCGTTAGACGCCAAGTCGAAACAAGTGACGGAGTTGGGTAAGACGATGTCGATGTTCCCTTTGAGTCCTCGCCACGCTAAGATCTTGATTGTCGGTAACCAGCTCGACTGTTTGCCCTATATCATTGCCCTTGTCAGTGCCTTTTCCGTGGGGGATCCGTTGAAGACCGAGCACGACTTGGATGAACGGGAAACTCAGCCAACTGAAGACAGTGACGACGATGACGATGAGGCTGATGACCATCGCAAACAGCTTCGCCAGCGGTACTTTAACTCGCGACGGACGTTCTCTCAGTTGGATCCCGCCGACATGTTTGTGCTCTTGCTGGCGGTGTGTGCTTATGACCACATCCCCAACGAGCAAAAGAAGAACTTTGTTGACTCGCATTTTCTTCGCATGAAGCTTATGGACGAAATCTCTAAGCTCAGACAACAAATCTCTCACATGGTGACGATGTACACCACCAACGATATTGCCGATACCACCAACCAAAAGCAACTCAAGCTTGGGGTGCCGCTGAAGTCTCAAGTGGCAGCGATCAAGCAGATGGTGGCACTGGGGTTTTTGGACATGGTTCTGATTCGCAGTGATTGTATTGATGCCGACATTAAGCTCACCAACAACACCAGCATTTTGCGAGTTCCCTATACGCCAGTGATCCCAGTGGAGGAAGTTGACCACGTTTACATTCATCCGGGTTCGGCGTTGGCTCATCTGGGTAAAACCCCGCCGCAATACCTCATTTACCTGTCGTTGAACCGGTCGTTGACAAGAAAAAACACTGTGCGGGTGACATTGAAGCCGTTGGTGGAAATATCGGGAAAGCTGCTTGCCAACATTGCCAAAAACTCTCCTCTTATTACTTATCTGAAGCCGTTGGGTCATCCCTATGCTCCCAGAAACATCAGTGCTACTAAGAGAGAGTGTTATGTGGTGCCGCGGTTTGGTGCTTCGGTCGGTGGTCTGGGCGTCGGTTGGGATTTGCCGGTGGTGAAGGTGATCCAGGTGAAGCAGCACGGATCGTGGGTACTTGATCGGATTGTAGGTTAGGTTTTGTAATGGGTTTGCATAGACAAGTAAAACATTAATTCACATTTTGAGTAAAGAACTTGGTATATCCAGTTTGATATTCCTCCGAGACTATCATCCATTGGTTTACGATTCCAATTGAGGTTATGTACTGAATATCAATCAAGTTCCTCTATCTAAAGGCTGGTTTCAATTTCATGATGTTGTTGATAATAATATAGTAACGGGTACCTCCCGAAAAAACCCACCACTCTTGTTTTCGTCGACATTCAAATCTCACAAACGGGTGCTAAATTTGACACATTTCCTAGATTTCCTCGGATTTTTTGTCGACGTGACATCTCGATCATTACAGGACTTTTGTAGAAACCCCAAAACCCCAAGCCAGACGCAAAAGCCATCAAAATAATTCGAAAAAATCATTTGCTGTGATTCATGAATTACATGGCCGGTAAACATCAGTGAGTCTATTTTTGGCGAATTTCTTGGTGTAAAGTTCAGTAATAATCGATCTATAACCCATTTTCACTTTTACTGCCTCAATTAGTCAATTTGCATGTCAATGAAGTGACTGATGAGTCCAACAATGAACTATTACACATTCCTGGCTCCATCGCTGGTCTTCGTCACCTTAGAACAATTTATTATGGTAGCAAGATCGAAGTGGTCAACTAAAGTGATTATTATATGGAACGTACACTTATGTTGGCATTGCCAAACGGAAGTTTAGTCTTTTAGATGCATTTACGATTGCCATTGTACGTTGTTGTCAGTAAACCCTTATATATTCGGTATGTATATATTTAAGTGCCATTGTATCATTGTCATCCCTAGTCAGTAATCATCAAGATGCTTCATCCAGTCCGCTTCCACAGCCTACAGTGATCATTCGAGCGGACGACCCATCAGATCCACTCGACGACTCTCAGGTGATGGCAGGCGCTTTGTTGTGTGCTGACCCCGCTTACAGAGCTGGTACGGGCAATCGACCGGACGATCGAACTTCCGCGATGAGAGGCACGCAATAGGTGTGACGTGACCCCAATGGGTTCCTGGGAATTGGACTGGGCGTTGTACCATGACAATTGCTTGAGCACGAGACAACATAGAAAAACAGCAACGCCCTATGGCTGGCATGTGTTTGTTTCGCGGATTCTTCGAAGCTTTCCGGTCAACAACACCATGCCAGCCGATAGGTCACAGCATTCGCTCCAGCCACTACGGCGTCTGGTAGTTTTGGCGAGCAGATCAGCAGCTATATCAGCAGCAGCAGCAGTAGTAGTAGCATCATCATCATTAGCAGCAGCAGCATCAGGCCACGCCAGCTAAGCGTGTTGGGTCATGGCGGGCGCATCATGGCCTTAAGAAGTGGTGGGGTATCCATCAGTTCGTTCAGCTCATGATTGATTTCTCGGGCAAGTAAGGTTTAGGAAGAAAACTTTTCTCAAGGAAAAGGGCCCTTTTATATTAACAAGGGGGATGGAAAGGGGGGTAGGGGGCGTCCTGGATACAAGCCAGCGGATCACACATTCCACACAAGGGCCATTGTTTTGTCGACTTGTCGACCGCTGGTGAGGTGCGTCTGCTTGCGTTTAGGTCCGATCGGGTGGGGTTTTGTGGACTGTGTTTGGACCATCGTGTTGTACCGGTCAGTAGGATGTTATGCTCACTGCTTTGGTGTCGATACCCTGGAAACTGGTGGAAATAGTGTCTCATGTTTGGGCAATTCCTTGGTGTCGAAATATTTTTCAGTTTGTTCGTTTGAGAATCTTTCCGCGTTCCCAACCGACGACTCAGATTATTTTGCATCCTATAGGCACGGCCATGCAAAGCCCCAGTCCAGGCACGACCTAGCATTTATCGTTCTAGGCCCTCCCACAGCCCTAACACAACCGCCTAGACACGACCCCCCGGTCCGCGCTATTGTCCTTACTCTGAAACCGTGATGCACGACTGACACTGCGACTAGGTAAAATCGCTAAAGCTTTGCCACAATAAGGCCAATGTCGCCGCAACAAACGGCCTCTACAGGTCAATTATCTACATTAGCCATCACCGAGGTGTATTGACTCATATTTGTGCTATATGGCTTCCCCCTTCTGCTTAATGTCGACATTACTAATATGTAACACCGCGCAATTCTGAAACCAACTTTGAAACACGGCGTGGCATTTTAGTCACCAGCGCTAAACCAATAACACAACCAATTTGGGTGAAGCTCAATTGATAGTCAAGCTATTCGAAGAGCATCCGACATCATCGACGCTGAACAATCCTTGGGATTGTAATACAACCGAGCACTATGAAGATTTTCTCGCATGGATAACCTGAACCACCCATTGGTCACTTCTCCAAAGCAGCATTCATCACGTTAGCGTCAAGCTCGGCTTTCGACATCCCCCGTTTGATCAAGGCTTTGTGTTCTTGATTCAATTGCTCGAGCTTTTGTTCAATAACCACAAGTTGCATTTGTAGGGCCAAATGTTCATTATTGACCACCAATATATGGTTATTCCTTTTCTCGGTGCTCAATCGAAGCCGACTGACTCTCTCTGTCAATTTCGTCGTCATGGCTTCAAGTTCCTGGATTCTAGCAGCATTGTGGTCCTGGTTGGCTGCAAGCTGGATCCCTTTAGCCTCGTCAGAGTTGGGTAAACGCTCAACACCAAGCACTATTCTGTTGCTCAATATGGTCGCGTCGGTCGAGTTTCTGGAGCACGTCCTCCGCCCATGACATGGTGCCTTGGTGCGATAAGGACACAAGAAGAGGAAGTTCATAAAGGGAGACATACCAGATGGGCTGACACCTTGAATTACGAATTTCACTGTTTCTGTGACATCTATGAACTGAATGAAAGCAACCATTGTCACTAAATGGGTTGATGGTTGATTGACCAGTACACTTGTCTTACACAGACCCCGCATATTGCGAGGAAAATCACAGTTTACGCCACCCGGTAGCGACTTTGAGATGACCTACTATGTTTTAGCCGGTGGCCTTTTCACATGGACAAAATTTGACGGGATTTGAGGGAATTTGTCGATTTGTCGATTTTGGCCCATTCGGCCTAGGGGTTGGTCGCACCAAAAACGTGTAAATTGGGTAATAACGAGCTCAATACCAACGAATAGAAGAAAGGCGAGACTTGGGTTTTGTAGAGCAAACCGCTGGCTTCATGCTAGGTGGCTTTGATTTCTGTAAGCCCTTAACCCGACTGAATAAATCGCAAAACTGTCCACTCAAAAAACGTCAGATCGCATGGAATCGGTTTCAAAAAGTTTTCGAAATCGAGGCTTATTACCCAATCACTATAAAGAGAGAGACGTTATGAATGCAATGGTTGTTTTATTTTTCCATTTACCGCTTTTGATGGTGCATTTTTCGTCGATTAATTGAGGTTAATTCATTTACGGTTAGGCGCGATGATCCGAGAAAACCCCAAACCCCAGCCGACGATGTCAGACATCAAAAAAAATCATGAAAATTTTTCGTTATGATTTATGGTCTACATGACTGGTAGATGCCGAAAAGCGTATTTGTGGCAATTTTTTTGGTTTAAAGTTTTGTAATAATCGACCTATAACCTATTGACACTTATACTGGACTGACCAATCGTTTAGCATGTCAATGAAGCGCTTGATGAGCCCAACGATAAGCGATTACATTCTCCTGACTCCAGCAATGGTTATTGTCACCCCAATACAACTAGTTATGGCAGTAAGCTGTAATGAAATGTTCGAGACTCAAAGATCCACATGACCTTTGAATTCGAGCTGAATCTCGTGTCAGTCGATACTACGTTTTCCACTAACTGTCATGTGTCACTTCACCACTATCTAGAGGGGGCTCTTTCTTGCGGTCTATAATAAAAGTACCCGATGCACATTCTCATCACTTCGGAAGCTGGCCAACAACGCCGTCGCCTGGGGTCTTGTTAAAGGGCCACCACCAACCCCCATACTGTCGGCACCAATTCGACCTCCACCTCCTCTTTGTCCAGCAACGCGCCGTAGGCCAACGCCAGCGTCACCAGTTGCGCCGCCATCATCAACCCCAAACTGACGTCCATCAAAACGTCGCCACCATCAATAACGTCATACACCATCACCAACCCGCAAAGCTTCACATAAGTATTTTCGTCGTTGACAAACGTGGTGACGGATGGTGCAAGCCACGTCCAAGAACTGCTGGGCAAACGGCGTGACGGAATAACGCCAGCACCGAGTTGTTGCATTCGTCTTACAACTCGTCGTCGGTGTACTCGTTGTCCACATCGGCGACGTCTTCGGTGTAGTAGTTGTTGTCATCGCCGGAGCTCGGGCATGGGTTGGCAGTTACGGTTTGCACCAACTTGGCGATGAACAAGTGCCACGACAGGGCGTCGTTGTAATTGGCCGCCAGCGCCAGCACCCCCTTGTGGAAGAAGAACTGGAGGGCGGGAATGGAGATCAGCTCGACGATCTCGTCGACGTGGAGACAGAGTTGCCCTTCAATTGAGTAGCATCCAGCCGAAAAAGGTTTAACGCCATCACCTTATCGTCCAACGTCAGCATATAGATGGCAATGAGCTTCCACTTACGTTGATGACGTCCCACTCTTTATTTTGGGTATACTCCTCCGTCAGGTCTTCTTTATACTGTAAGATGTCTTGGGTGGCGCGAACCTGGAGCTCACAGCCGACAATATGGCACACGCGACACCACCCTTGGTCCAATAACTGTACGGTGGTGTCTTCATCGGTAGTGATCAGCTGCTGCAATTTAACAAACCGGACCATGGCAAACCGGACCATGGCTTCGGCAGCGTGAGCAATGACTTGTGCACCCCACCAAGAGAGCAATGAGGGTGGAAATCTCGATACACTTGGCCTTAGAAGAGCACGTCTGGTCATCGGTATCGGGCTGGACCAACTCGGAGCGAGAGCAACATCAACATGTCGTAGTAACTTGCCAAAGTAGGGCTGGGCGGGGGCGGAGATGTTGGCAATTGTGGTGAGCACCTGTTCGTGGACGTGAAGCTTGTACAGGTTCAGCAAGAGCCCCTTCAATAAGATCAGAGGCGCCTGGTCAAGATAGGGTTCAAGCACATCCTTGGCGCTATCTTAGAGAGGTTGATGGAAGGACGTTGTTGCCAACGTACTGAACACGGGGATGAGCTCTGCCACCAACGGGATCACCATGTCCGAAAGCGAGCCGCTCTGCTCCTCGAAACAAATCTCATACACCAGCTTGAGCTTTTGACAATGTGTAATTCATGATATTACTCCATGGGTTGGCTTGGGTATGCTGTTATCATCTGTATTTCAAAGCCCGCTCATCGCCAATAGTGAAAATGTATGGTGTTGCCTGCATATAAGTCGCCAAATCACAAGTCCCATGAACTTTTTGTCGATAAATGCCAACTCGTTTTTTCATTCTCGATAACCACACGACTTTTGTGTGATGTTGAGTATTGCACTATTAAGGGATGCAAGTTATCCACATTTTAGCGAAGAGAAATGAATCAAGACGTCGCTTGGCAGTGTCATGTACATTGTGACGGCTGCTGCTTTTCAACTATACCCCAGGACAACTTTGAAACGCAAGACAAGCTGAGCTATCCGACTCGGACATTTGGTCTACAAAAGGCGAGGCCGAATGCTCAAGCATTATAGCATATCAAGAATCTTTTAGTTGGAAAAAGGTTTACTTTGAAGGTTTGTGGTTTGGGAGGGCAGACATGGTTTGTCATGGGTGACTAGCTCATCAGTAGAACCGTCTATGGAGTTAGCGCCAATGTGATAGCTCGTAGAAACAATTGACGCCCATTACCATGGTATTAGTGCTAGCAAACTTGACTAAATGGGGTCAATGACGTCATAGCTGATTGCGTCAAATGTAGATATTGCAACGTGTTGAAGAAATCCACTAATTGAGTGAAACACATCGAGGTAATGACCGTTTACTGCGGCTCGTATATGTTATACAGCAATTGGCCTCAAAACCAAACATGTTTAGTTCCGATTTTCTGAAATTTCGACTATTTGTCGTCATTTCAGTTTTGCAATTTTTCTCCAAAAAGCGAAAACTGCGATTTATTCAGCCTGGACAAGGGTTAACAAAAATCAAAGCCGCCTGGCAAGAAGCCAGCAGTGTGATCTACAATAGCTGAGTATCGCTTCTATGCGTCCATTGGCCTTGAGCTCGTTATTTTGAGGTTTATATTTTTGAGATGCGGCGAGTCTTAACAGTGGGACACCCCAAAAAGCTTGACCCGGTTTTCGGCCTCCGGGATCCCCCGGGGTCCTTCCGGGATCATCCGGGCGAAGCCACGCGACCGGCCCTATGCAGTACAAGCAACGTATATTTTGATCTAGTCACAACGGTCATAGGTCGTGGGAAAGTTATGGAAATATACGTGTGGTTTTAGACCAAGTCGACCTTTCTACCAAGGAAGAAACCCCCAGACCTCTGATCCGGGAGACTAACACTACACGTGTGACCGAGACCACAACGCTGCTAGAGTACAAGAGCCTGCCTCGCAATTGGCCTTGACCACAGACGATGCCATGAATCCGTGCTGATTGTCCCGAATTTCCGTACTCACAATGCTTGGATACACGTCAGATGTCAGCTGTCGGGCACAATGGTGCAAGTAGCGGGACTGTTGATGTTGGCAGTCAAGGTTTGTTTTGATGCTATCATGATGCAAGGGATAGAGGTGAATGCTGTCAGTGGATCTTGCGAGGTACCCAATCCAGCAAAGGAGCTGTCGTCGACGTCTAATTTATGTTCCAAGGCTTTCGGCTACGTACCTTGACTTGTATCAGCAACCAAGTCTCACATGTTGATACTGAATCACGAGCAGATGTTCGCTCGTTGCGTTAAAAGAATTGGGGGGTAACGTCACACCACCTACGTGCCCCTTATTGCGGAGGTTCGATCGTCCGGTCGATTGCCCGTACCAGCTCTGTAAGCAGGTAAGCACAACAACGCGCCTGCCATCACCTGAGAGTCGTCGAGTGGATCTGATGGGTCGTCCGCTCGAATGATCACTGTAGGCTGAGGAAGCGGACTGGATGAAGCATCTTGATAATTACTAACTGGCGACGACAAAGATACAATGGCACCTACAACTGAAGCATACAACAACTGAAGCATACAAGAGGTATACAACCGAATGTATGAGGCTTTACTGATAACAACTACCAATTTCAATTGTAAATATACCTAGGAGACTGTATTTCCATTTGGCAATACCAACATGACTGTACGTTCTTTGTGGTAACCGCTTTGCTTGACCACTTTGTTCATGTTGCTATAATAAATTGCTTTATGGTCATGGAAACCATTGCTAGAGTCAGAAAGGTGTAATAGGTTACTGTTGGACTTATGAGTTACTTGCTTGACATGCCAATTGACTGGTTAAAGCAGTACAAGTGATGATGGGTCATATGTCGATTACTGCCAAACTTTACACCAAAAAAATCGCCACAAATAGGCTTTTCGGTATCTACCAGTCATGTAGTTACTAAATCACAGCAAATAAATTTTCATGATTTTTTTTTGATGTTTGACATCGTCGGCTGGGGTTTGGGGTTTTCTCGGATCATCGCGCCTAACCGTATATGAATTAATCTCGTTTGATTAATGAAAAATGCACCATTAAAGGCGGTAAATGGAAATACGAAACAACCATGATATTCAGCACGTCTCTATCTTTATGGCAACTGTTTAACAAGCCTCGATTTCGAGAATTTTTTGGATCCGATTTCACGGGATCGGACGTCTTTTGAGTCCTTGATTTTGCGATTTATTCAGTCGGGTTAAGGGTTTACAGAAACCAAAGCCACCTAGCATGAAGCCAGCAGTTTGCTCTATATAACCCAAGTATTGCTTTTCTGCTTCTATTGGTGTCGAGCTCGCTATTGCACAGTTTACGTGTTTTTGGTGCGACCCACCCCTAGGCCAAAATCGACAAAATCGACAAATCGACAAATTCCGTCAAATTCCGTCAAACTTTGTCTAGGTGAAAAGGCCACCGGCTAAAACATAGTAGGCCATCCCAAAGTCGCTACTGACCAGCATAAACCGTACTTTTCCTCGCAATACGCGGGGTCAGTGTAAGTTATGGGGTTTCGCACCCGAGTCAAATGTTTACCATGGCTGCGGCGAGCCGAGTCAAATTCTCTCGCCAATCCCATCTTCCAGCTCAATCATCACAAACCATCAAACTCATCAAAATTTTGAACATTAGCTTAATCGATAGCCACGTGTTTCTAGACCATAGTGAGTACGTTCAAATGGCCACATTAGGCGTGGCCAATGCCGTCAAAATTTACCATTTAGTTCGAGTTGCACATACATGTAGTAAGCCTTACACATTTTCACAACAAACGACAAGTTAACGGCAGCAGGCGGGTCTTCCCGATGTGGTAATGGTGTCTTTTGCCCATTGGTGCCGTGAACGCCTTTCGTGCCATGGTTAACGCGTCGTATGATCATGATAACAACATACAAGAACATGTTCACTTACTAATGGTAACAAAATCAACTGACAGTAAACGTTACTACTTGATTTTGCATCACGTCAAAATGGTATCAAATAGTTTTGGACTTGATAACGGCTATCAATGGCTTTCAATGCCATTTTACAAAGGCTATACTCGTAAATTTGAGTTTTATAGTGTCAAAGTTGAACGGGTGATTGTGAAGATGGGGTAGAAAATGAGGAAAAAGCTAGGGATGAGGTGGTAAATGCCTAACTGACAAGTGTCGCGACGTAAACGGTTTGTTTACTCATTATCTCCAGCAACTTTCTGAGTAAAGAGTAGGTCTCTTCCGGCGGCGGCGTCAACCGTTTGTCGAGCATGACGCCGATGTTCGACCGCACCCGGTTGGTGATGGTGTGGTTGCTAAAGTCAAAGCTGTGGCCGTGGTTATCGCTGGAAGACAACGCTTCCCCTAGAACCATCACCGAGTCGACGTGGCTCTTAATTGGGTTCGAACACGGTCAAGAAGCCAAGCTTCACCGTAGGCAGGCGCACTTCGTGGCCAAAGTCGCGGGCACCACCAAAGACCAAGAGCTCGATCTGGTTGGTTCGCTCATTGTACATAAACTTAGCCCAGCTGAGGTCGATTTGCGATTTCTCGGAAGGAAAGCCGCATGATGGTGGTGGCAATGTGGTTGCGGGTGTATTGGGTTCTCCTCCACATCACATCGTGCTTTGAGTGAGTGAAGTAGGTTGTGGTAAACACGTCGAGTGTAAATGACAAGTTCAGGAGCATCTGATTGAGGCGGGGTTCAAGAACCTTCTTGGAACCGCCTCGGATAAGGTGACGAGGGCGTTGTTGCCGGTGTACTGGAATTAGGGGTGAGCATCGGCCACCAACGGGATCACCATGTCCAAAAGCGAGTCGCTCTGGTCCTTGAAACAAACTCCATACACCAGAAAACAAGGATTGTTCGTAATTACCAGATAACTTGAGCTTTTGACGATATGTAGTTCATATATCACTCCATGGGTTGGCTTGGGTATGCTGTCATCATCTGTATTTCAAAGCCCGCTCATCGCCAATAGTGAGAGTGTGTGGCGTTGCCTGCATATAAACCCCACAATCGCAAGTTTCATGAACTCTTGGTCGAGAAATGCCAACTCGTTTTTTCATTCTTGATATCCACACGACTTCTGTGTAATTCTGAGTATTGCACTATTAAGGGATATAAGTTGTTCAAGTTTTATCGAAGGGAAATGAACCAAAATGTCGCTTGGCAGTGTCATGTACATTGTGACGGTTGCCGCTTCTCTACTATAACCCAGAACAACCATGAAACGCAAGACAAACTGAGCCATTCGACTCGGTCATTTGGTCTAAGGCGAGGCCGTGTACTCAAAGACTATAAAAATCTTTTAGTTGAAAAAAAGTGTGCTTTGGTAGAGTTAATCACAAGTAAACTTGATAAAGTAAAGTAATAAATAATGAATTTATGTGTGTCATCTCTTGTTCGATAAATCAATACTAGAAAATCTTTAATGTTCTGTAGATATGCTTATTATGTGAGTAAAGCTGTTACTTGTGGTAAAATTTTGATATGACCTATGTAAAGCATTAGTTTATCACGAGTGTACTGGCAAAGTTGTAGACTTTGGGAACGGTCATGGAGGGAGCACTAGCCGCATTGGTTTTGTGGTGAACCGACGACGACGACAAGGCTAGACAAACCGTAGACAATTGCAACAAAAGCAACACACATAGCAATAGTATCCCCATACAAGTGTACTGGCAAAGTCGTAGACTCTGAGGACATTTGTGGATGAAGCTCTAACCGTACAAGTCTTGTAAAATGGACCACCAACTATAAGATTCGGCAAACTGCGGAAAATCAAAACAACAGCAACAGTGTGAGTATTCGTACATTCACACGAGCACACTGGCAATGTTCAGCCATTACCAACCACTTTTGCCAAACTATTGCCCGTGTCGGTCCAACGCCAGCGACCGCCGACGACAACACCACCATAGAATGAAGTAATCTTTCACCTTTTTTGACATTTAGTGACAACAACACCCGCTAATGACGGTGAATACTGTTTCAGCCACAAGATTCCACCGGGGGAGGCGTCAAAAATAGTCAAAGCTGTTGAGCCGTCGACGACGCCACCGCCGCTGCCAGCACGAGCTGGCGCAAAGTAACCATCACAGTGGGTATAGACGGTGATGAAAATGGAGCATTGTCTTAGTTTTTAAGATTCGCTTCAGTGGTTGGCAAGTTACCGCCCTTTTGGTGGTGCCATAGTGAAGCCATAGTTGAGCCGCCATGGGGACAACTCACCGGAGGTTGGAGCTACCGACAAAGTAGCACCACAAGAGGGTTGTCAGCACCATAAACACACGCTAACCATTTTTTGGCAGCGGTTGGCCACGAAATGGGGAAGTAGCGCTGGTGTTGGCGTGTTTGCCACGGTAGCAACCAAGGGAGTCAAGGCGACAGCTAAGAGTGCCAAATAAACACCAGCAAGACAAGGAGGGAACGAATAGCAATTGTAAGCGTACTCTGGGAGCGTTCGGGTCTTGTGGCGTACACTGGGAGTTGTATTGGTAATAGTGATGATGAGACTTGTGAATCCTCGCAGTACAGGGGGTAATGGGTAATAGGGTGATTATTGCCAAACTTTACACCAAAAAAAATCGCCAAAGTACAGGGGATGTAGTATATGTATCACAGCAAATAATTCTTCCTGAAGGTTTTGTGATGGTTGTCATGTTCGGCTGGGGTTTGGGGTTTTCCTCTCATCCTCATGATTAGCAGTATAGAAATGTACCTCACCTTTAATTACAGAATGACACCTTGATATAGTCGTAAATGGAAATGTAGAACCACAATCACATCTGGACTGGCTCTAAGCATCAGAAACAATTAAGATTGAACCTTGAAGAAAAGTGTAGTTTATTTATTGGCTATAGTGTGCAGACTCATTACGAGATATCTCTGTATTTTGATAACAAGACATTTCTGTATCTTTTGGTAGCTTGACAGCGTGATCTGTCTATTTTGACAGCGCGAGATGTCTGTATCTTGACAGCAGAATCTGTCTATTTTGACAGCAGAGTCTGTATGTATCTTGACGAATACATCACTGTTTGTTGCACGAACGAATATCCCTCGACCATGAAACCTACATAAATAGAGTAAAGCTAGGCCACAGATTACGACGAAACGGTTGGTAGAGCGGTATCGTGACAAATTTCGGGGTGGTGGTTTTTGAGTGTTCCATCTAGCCCGCCGCATTTTCCCCATATTTCAGTAGCAAAAAAAATGGTCGAGTGGGAAAAAGGCGACTCACAAATCCCGAGTTTGTGGGTTCGAATCCGGCAAAAATTACTGGCTTGGGGCCCCTGGTTCCAAACCAGTAACTACCCGGTGTGCCTTCCAACCACCGCCAGCTACTAACTGCGGATAGCCACCAGCCACAGCCAGCTAGGAACCTAGCAATTGTCCTAGGTTCCAACCCTAGACCAGGGGTATGTCCCACCACCGGCGTACCCCGATGCGGGAAGTCTGATCAACTGCCCGTACAGCTCTGTTAGCAGATCTCCCTGCTAGCACCTGATATTATCGTCGAGAGGGCGCCTGCCCACTCGTGATCACCGTAGGAAATTGGCACGGTCGTGGCTACTGGCGCTGCTGTAGATACCGCTAGATGTACCAAGCTTGCCAGCAAGGCGGGGGTCGGCGGGGGGAGAGTACCCAGCAATGGGGAACTTCCTTTTTTGTATAACCGCCAACACACCTGTTTATGCTTCCCTCCACGAGTAGGTCTTCGTTAGTGCAACAACGACCCTAGCCGTGGTTCTGTATAAATAGTGGCTTTAAGGACATCGGCCAACCATACCTTCAATTCCAATGGTACACCGCCACCAGTCCAGCTGGGCCATCTCTTGGTAAGTACCGCACCAACGGCGTTGCCAACGTGTGGTCATCTAACCGTAACGCCACCCAATCGAGGGCCTGGCAACTTTCATCATGGATTGGGTCTTTCGTCGTTGTCGTTATTCCGATCGGTAGCACCAATGAGAAGATAAGAAAAAAAGTGACGGGTATGGGGGGATATTCATTAATGATGAGCTCCCCGCACGATCCTCGGCTTTAGGTGACTACAGGTGGTGTTTCAGAAGTGGCGCCACTTGGGGTGTGGTGGCAAACATGAAACAGTGTACACACACCGTGTAATGGAGTGTATAGTTCATGCAGCATCAGATGCTGTCGTGCACAATTCAACCTAATCTTCAAAGAAATCCTAACTTTAGTAGCCTGAGTGGTAAAATCAGCTATTACCTACGGGAAGAGTGGAAATACGGTTTGAGACTAGGCAATGACCATGAACTCAGGTGAAATAAACGGTACTGGTTTAGAAGCAACCAAGAAGACCCCTATCGACGCACCCCCACTTTTCTGTCACCCTCCGGTTATGTAACCCTGACCTTTATTTAATCCGGTAGCCGAGCGTGGCTGCCTCACCAAATCTTGAAGTGTTTACCACAGCCTACTTTACTTGCTTAGGGTACTATGTGAAGTGAAAGGGAAAAGATCTCTTGCCGTGCCAACCAACCTGATGAGATGCAAAACATCCCTGGTTAGTTATAGCATAGGGGAATATTGAAAATGAAGCTAAAGTTTCGATTCCACAAAGCCCGAGGAAACTCAGACCTTTGAATCGTGACAAAACTCGTCATCAAGGGATTTTTCTGTAAATGACCTCGCCACCCTATACTGTGGCCAATGGCTTTACGTAAAGACAGTTTTGCGTGGGCTTTTGCCAACTGATTGGTAGCTATTTTGACTCACTAATTCCACCACCCGTGGAACATTTTTCGGTTATGGGCACTGCACACACGGCTGACGTCATAGCATCTCCCGATTGGTCAAGCATCTTTGCGACTACGCCCGACACTACCCAACGGCATTACAATCTCGATGAGCATGGAATATACAGCTCGGAAAGCGATACATGAGGTCTAGATGATTGTTACCATCGTGGATGATACTAAGAGAAGCGCGGAGTGCTTGTTTCCATCGAGTACCGCATGACGACGGCAAAGCCCAAAGAAGGACGGATATTTCCCATCACTGCTGGTTTCCAACATTTCCAAGGACCTGACCCGGTTAGCCTGTGTGTACTGTGGGTTATTGGAGACATCAATAAAGGCTGTGGTGCCAGAAAGGGCCAGTTACGCTGTGTGTGGCATCAGAGCACTTCCTGATCATAGACCAATCATCAGGCTATGGGAATGCTTGTTGTCAGTCCTTTGAAGCAGCCAAACGATGCACGAAGGTATTGGTATGGTGATAGGTCCAGATGAAAGGATTGAAAGTGATCAACAAAAGGTGATATGGTCAAGTCAACGTTGGGCTCACTGGATCGAGCAACCAACGCAATATGGAATGGCATCGTGGTCATTGGAATAATCACTAGCAGTTTCTAGCAGTATTTGCTGAATTGACACTTTACATCGCTGTCATTTGCAGTTTGTGTTTGATAAGGTGGTGATGTGGGAGACGGGTTTGCAAAGCATGGCACCTGTTAGTTGAAACACCGCTTCCCCGCAAAAGAAAGGCGGCAATAGCACCAGTCGTACGGGCCGCCGTAATTGGTAATCACCGCCGTGCGGGTGGGTTGTGTTGAGCAAATCTGAAACAATGTATGATGCTTGCATGAAGACGACGCCACCCTCTTTCCCAACATTAGACGAAAAGTAAAGGGAGAGGCCTGACATGTTGTTAAGATTGTTGTTAAGATTGTTGTTGTTATTCTGTGGTTGCATCATTAGTACTTTTTTCGCCAGTACTTTGGTGAAAAAGAAGAAATCCAAGTTCAATCTCCAAAGACTCCCGCGAGAAATCATTCTGGAAATCCTTCTGTTTCTTGATCCGGTGTCAGTGTGCCACCTTCACGATGTCTACCGGTTTAGTGGAACGGTCCGAGACGCTGCACGTTACCACTTGACAAGGTGTGGGGTGGTGGAGGCTACCTCCGAGGAAGTCATTGGTGGCGATGTCAACAAGGTCGGCATTTCCACGTTGACCAAACTTCCGCCGTTACACGTCCACGTCACGACTCCAGCGGGGCTTTTGAAACAAACTAAGCAGTTTGCCAACAATGTCGAATATAAGCTGTTGTCGTTGACGATAACCAAGGGCTACAACAACCCCGATATTGTTGCCCGGGCTAATCTTCAGGGCCTCCCCAATGACATCCGCGCCTTAACGATGACGGGGATTTCCGATATCAACCCCGAAGACATCCCACAGTCAGTCGCCGAGCTTTCATTCATCAACTGTACGTTCGTGACTCCTCCCAACTTTGCACATTTGACTCATCTTACCCACTTCAAGAGTGAGAAATGTAACATTGATGGGTTAATGTTGCCGCAACTGATCACCACCATTGATGTTGACGTATCGGTATTGGCTGATTTGTCGCGGCATGTGAACCTTCGGCATGTCTCGGGCACATTCTTCTTTCGTATTTCTTGGAGACAAATTGTCACGGCGAAAGTTTTCCGTTTCGGTGAACACCATAACTTTGACCAGTTGCGGGAACTTACGTTTACTAATGCCTCTCATGACTTACGCGGTTTCCACTTGCCCAGTCTCAAAAGAGTGTGGTTTCAACCCCGCTACGGAAGTCGTGGCGACGTCACCGAATTCTTCACCGTTGAACAATTGGCCCGGTTGGAGTCGCTCAAGGGTCCGGAACTTTGGGTCAGTGACATGAGTCTCCTCCCTCAAGCGGAAGTGTTACACATCACGGTGAACGAGGTAATCACCGAGCACTTCCTCTTGCCGCCCAAATTAATTGAGTTCATGGTGTATCTGGACGAGGGTGTCCAGGGTATTCCGCAACAGCTCGAGGTTTTTGGGTACACACAAGTAAACGTGGGACTTAGTGACCGTCAGTGTACGGTGAATTCACTGAACCTCAAACGTTTGCTAGTATCCCATATATTCGGGCCTGTGACCGTCGTCTGCCTCAACCTTATCTCATTAGTGGTGAAGTGGGCCACCATTGAAAAGCTTGAAGTTCCCAGCTTGATTGAGTTGTCCTTCAGACATACTGGGGGCACCATTCCTTTGAATGCCATGCCCCAGCTCCGTCATCTTTATGTGCACGATGAAGCTCGGGATGTTGTTCTCGAGCACCCTCTCAAGTCTGTTATTCTTCATAACACAATGTCACATGTGGTAACAATTGAGGCCGATGAAGTAACGTTACGCGGCAGGGTCGAGCTTCCTCCAACCCCAAGTATCATTACTAAGGTACTCAATGTTGAATGCAACCTCGAAAACACCAACGGCATCGTGTGCCAAGAGTTGAACTGTGTTGGAGACGGTCGTGTTGGCTATGTACCTTCGATGGTGGAAAAGGTATCCGTTGACAAGTTATCTATCTCTCAAGAATACCTATTTTTCAAGAGAGACACAACGTATCACAAGTTGAGGTCGCTTACAATCGGAAGCGCTAGTTTCACGAACGGGCATAAGCTTAACGTGCCTGCTTCGATGAAACAGCTCAGATTGGGTGATGTTGCTTTCCAAAGTGAAAGAGATTTGCGGGTCAACGATGCCACCGAGATCGAACATGTCGAGTGTATGAATCGAGCAACAGCGGAACAGATTGACTTCCAAAGTATGTCTCAAATGACGGTGTACGTGCCTCCGCCCGAACAAGCAAACCCCCGGCGCTAAGGGTTGTTGTACTAGTGATTGAGCATCGCATATAGTGAAAGCTGTAAAAGATATAATCTAGGGCTGCACTTAGCCACTATTTCTTTGTAACCGTAGTGGGAATGTTTTGTTCGACGGCTCCACTCTCGGCCTGAGAACGGAGTCGACATCAAATTTCAGTATTCTTGTTCAGGATGAATCCTGTGACTGTTATTCAAAACTCTTCACGACACGCATCCATTATCAAACAATATATCGGCTTTTTGAGACGTGTATCATTCACGAAGCCTTCGGTTAATATGTCGCTTTTCAAGTGATTTTCATTGTCATACTTATGGCCAAAAATGCCACCGCCACGTGTCATCACCATAAGCCATGGCTTGTTTAAGTAAATGTCGAAATGCTCACAATCCATATCATGTATATTGTAGTCAGTTGATCAACTTTCGGTTCAATTTAGCCTTTATCGGTTGGGCGACGTCGGTACTATACAGTATTCAACCAACAACAACTCTGGCTTTGTTTTAGAAAACCAGTACGAGGTGTTATCACCTAAGATTGGAGATACCGAGAAACGAGATTCTCCTCATCAAATTACCAGCTCATGATATAAAATAGCAAGTAGTACTAAAAGCACAACCGGGAATTTCAGTACAATCATCTGAAAACAGTCAATGCTTGACAACCTCTGGATTTGTTATACTTGGTATTCACAAATTGGAATTGTTTAAGCCCAGAGCCAGCCAATCAGAACCTTTATAAGCAAGATGTTATAGATCTTGCTATCAAGCCACAAACACGACCATTCAGTCACCAACGCAGTCAAACGTCATAACAGCAAAGCTCATTTTGCTTCAAAATAAGGCTATAATCGATGTAAAGGCAGCGAGGTTAAAGAGTGTAACCATGAGCAGTATTGCTAGCGAGTTGGCAGCACATCCAGTAGCGATATAGGTAAAGTGATTTTGTTGCCACCTTCCACCTACTCAATTGATGATGTCACAGATGTCGCCAATGTGGTGGACAATAATTAGAGAACAAGCGTGGTGCTTTCTAGCCAACTCAGGTACACAGGTACTCGAGGTTTTCGTCGGCCACATTGTCAACTCAAACACAATTCAAATGTAACTTGAGGCACCCTGCAATTGCATCACTTCTGGACACGGTACCTATTGCGGACGGTGGCAATCGTTCTACTTGATGATACCTAAATCGGTCAAAGGTACAATCAACGTAGCAGCCGACAAAGAACAAGCTTATTGCAAATTCAGCAGGAATTTTATTTCTTTGAGACTGTCATTGGACAGGAGAGCCAACTCTTCTTTTTCTGACCACCAGAAGTGACTCAATTAACGTTAGCCATGTATTCAGTCACGGACGATTGCAATTGTATGGCTCTCTGGTGGATGGTCTCGCAAGGTGGGCGTAAGGGAAGCCTGAGCGTGACTTTCTGATGGCTTTCGAATGGCTTCCGGGTGTCAGGGGACGAATGGCAGTGGAGTTCACGTCAACCTCATAGTATCGGTGGACGCATTAGTGTGGTAGGACAAACACCGAAATGGGGCATCCGCGATTCGGGCACGTGACCAAATGTCGGTTGAAGTAAGTGATACGAGATGTTAGTGTAAGGGGAGCGGCGTCGGTGAAACCTGGCAAACTACCTCAAGGTATATATATTTATGAGCTTTGGTTCGTGATTATGGCGTTTCAGGCCCTTGTGGATTCCTCGTAATTTGTGCTACCATCTCGTATTGGCGCACGGTGGGAATCGTTGCGAATTACGACATACAACGGCTAGATTGATCTTCCCCCAAACCAGCCACAAGGGCCACTTCGACATAAACATCGGTATGGACGTGGCGAGAAACGACGCCATTGTCGGTAAAATCGCTGATGTTCCCATTGAGCTGCCGACGGCGTTTAAGGTTGAACTGTTGATCCCGGTTCCCCTTTAGTCGGTGTTGCTGGCAGCGGAGTTCGTGGAAAAGTGGCCCCAATACGAAAGGATTAAGGATGAAGCGTTTGCCAGCAAACCGCAACACTTGTTTGTTGGTAAGGTTGATGCTATCACCGGTGAAGTCCTGGTGGCGATAACCAAGAACGGTTCAATCAACCATTAGCCGGGGTTATTGAGAGGCCTAGTGACGATATGAATGGGTTATTGTTGCTAATGTGACAATTGGGACTCTGCGCGTGTTGTCATATACTGTATGCTGATCGACTTTCTGCTCATTACTGGTGGTGTACACATCCAGCAATCCCATACTGGGTCTGCTCACGATGCTAAAGAAAGAGACCCCCAGATCGTTTAGAGGAAGTGTTTCGATATCACCATCGCGTGGTAGTGGGTGGGAACACTTACTCTACTCATTGCATAGCAATCGGCGGCATCGGCCCTTTGAAATGATACTAACGGAGTATCGGGAGTGTGTCAGCAAGGACAATGGAGGAAGGCTTGCTCCTTTGTAGTAAGCTCCCACGTCAACTCGTTATCGAGTGATCATCAGGATCTAGCTGAGTATTCTGGCCAAGCACAAGCTCACGTTGTTTCAGAGCTCCTTCTCCTCACCCATGTAGTTCCGAACCAGGGTCACCATGTTTGATGCACTCAGTCAACAGCAAACGCAATTGCCCAGTTGTCATTTAGCTGATGATGTTCTTGGCTTCGTCAACAATGGGGCTCGGAGCAATTCAACCTATTCGGCGACGACATCCCCAAGAACATATTGCAACCCGCTCGAACAAGGACGTCCAAGCCGTTACTGACCGAATGAACCATCCTGAGCATTCGAATAAGGCGGAGCGCAACTGCTGGAGTCTTTTGGATAATCATGGACAGACTGGGGGTGCAAGTCCGTACCGTGACGTTGGTAATACCTAACAGAACACTTGTAGCCGGGAGCGGACCAGCTGATGGGACACGATGCCACAAACCACAGCCACCTATTAGCAACAAATCAGCTTGGAAGAGGTAAGCACGGTCCTATTGCTCATGCGCTAAGGTGTCATTTAAAGGGTCCGTGATTGCAAGTCCACAAACAATAAACACACTTACCCTACCAACCGCAAGTTGGACAACGTCGTTGACGTCAAGGAGCAATCTGAATGATGATCAACCAAATCAGGTTTTGATGCCCTGAAACGCTTCACCACTCGGTCACTACTTGCAATCGATAGACTAATTTGGAATAATTTTGCCATTATAAGGGAAGATGAGTGAGAGTCATTGGATCAAATGAAGGCAATGGAAGGTATTTCCCTGAGCTTGTTAGCCAGAAGGTAAAGTCAGTGGGTTATGCACTGGTTGACGAAAACGTTGTGGCTACTGAGACCGCCGTGGCTGCCATTGGCAAGAACTTCCACGCCGACCACGATAAGGTACCGCAATTGGACCTGGCGTTGCAGCAGTGGATGGGGCTGTTACTGGTGATTCACTACCGCAAACAGGCATGGTTCTGCTGCTGGTTGTTGATGCTGTTGGTCCAGAGCTACGACCCGCTGGTGACGTCGCTGGTGACATCGCAGGTGCTCAAGATGGCGGAGCTAGTAACGCTACTATTGGCCCACGGCACGTTGCTGCACAAAGTCGAGGCCGAGGTGATTCTGGCGGTGTTGAGGTTATTGGAAACCTCCCTCAGGACCAACCGACGGCGTTGTTGGCCAAAGCTCCCGAGGTGGTGAGAAAGTGCATTGGTGACTCTTAATATAGACCGCAGGAAAGAGCTTCCCTTAAATAGTAATGGAGTGACACATAATGGTTAGTGGGAGACGTAGCATCGACCACCACGGGATTCACCTTTGATTTAGGGGTTGGGTAAATCTTTGGATCTTGTCCAATTTATTCGGGTTTGCTGTAGTAACTAGTTGACATGAGGCGACGGAGACCTTTTCTGGAGTTAAAGAACTCGGGCCGTTACTTGTTGGACCCATGAGTCACTTCATTGACATGCCAATTGATTGATTAGAGCATTACAAGTGAGAACGGGTTATAGGTCAATTATTGCCACACTTGACACCAAAAAAATCGCCAAAAATACGCTTTTCGGTGTCTACCAGTCATGTAGTCACTAATTCACGGCAAATAATTTTTCATGATTTTTTTTGATGTTTGACATCGACGGCTGGGGTTTGGGGTTTTCTCGGATCATCGCGCCTAACCATATATGACGTAACCTCAACTAATCGACGAAAAATGCACCATTAAAGGCGGTAAACGGATATCTGAAACAACTGTTACATTCATAACGTCTCTATCTTTATAGTGTTTGCCTAATAAGCCTCAATTTCGAAACTTTTTTGGATCCGATTTCACGGGATCTGACGTTTTTTGTGTTGTCATTTTTGCGATTTATTCAGTCGGGTCAAGGGTTTACAGATATCAAAGCCATCTAGCATGAAGCCGGCAGTTTGCTCTATAAGACCCAAGTATTACTTTTCTTTCATTCATTGGTATTGAGCTCGCTATTGCACAGAATGCGTGTTTTTGGTGCGACCAACCCCTAGGCCGAATGGGCCAAAATCGACAAATCGACGAATCCCGTCAAATTCCGTCAAACTTTGTCTAGGTGAAAAGGCCACCGACTAAAACATCGTAAGCCAGCTCAAAGTCGCTACCAGGTGGCGTAAACCGTACTTTTCTCACCATTATATGTGTCAGTAGCGAAAGACGAGAACACTCTTTAGACTAGCCATTGACGCTAGAAGATGCAATCAAAGCGTAATCTCCGTTTATCATTGGCAATATCTCCAATCTTCGTGTGGATCGCTCTCAAAGGCAGGACTTGACTCATAAATAGTGACACCATGTCTCACCACCTTACGTACTATTCTACGTTTACGTTCTCATTCTGACATGTATTCAATATGGGATATCATTCGCTCAGAGTACTATTTACAGGCAACTCACTTGACTTCATTGACCTCGATATCGTTAATGGTTTGTATTCTCCTTACTCCCAGCAACTTTCTGAGTAAAGAGTAGGTCTCTTCCGGCGGCGGCGTCGACCGCTCGTTGAACATGATTCCGATGTTCGACCGCACCCGGTTGGTGATGGTGTGGTTGCTAAAGTCAAAGCTGTGGCCGTGGTTATCGCTGGAAGACAACGCTTCCCCTAGAACCATCACCGAGTCGACGTGGCTCTTAATTGGGTTCGAACACGGTCAAGAAGCCAAGCTTCACCGTAGGCAGGCGCACTTCGTGGCCAAAGTCGCGGGCACCACCAAAGACCAAGAGCTCGATCTGGTTGGTTCGCTCATTGTACATAAACTTAGCCCAGCTGAGGCGATTTGCGATTTCTCGGAAGGAAAGCTGCATGATGGTGGTAGCAATGTGGTTACGGGTGTATTGGGTTCGCTTCCACATCACATCGTGCTTTGAGTGAGTGAAGTGGGTTGTGGTACACTTCGAAAATTGGTGACAGGTTCAGGAGCATCTGATTGAGGCGGGGTTCAAGAACCTTCTTGGAACCGCCTCGGATAAGGTGACGAGGGCGTTGTTGCCGGTGTACTAGGCTCGGGGATAAGAAACGGCCATCAACGGGATCACCATGTCCGAAAGCAAACCGCTCTGGTCCTTGAAACAAATCTCATACACCAGAAAACAAGGATTGTTTGTAGTTATTAGATAACTTGAGCTTTTGGCAATGTGGAGTTCATGATATCACTCCGATGAAAGGCTTGGGTATGCCGTTATCATCTGTATTTTGAAGCCCACTAGTGAGAATGTGTGGTGTTGCCTGCATATAAGTCCACTCATATAGTGCGAATGTGTGGTGTTGCCTGCATATAGTCGCCAAATCGCAAGTCTCATGAACTTTTGGTCGACAAATGCCAACTCGTTTTTTCATTCTTAATAACCACACGACTTTTGTGTGATGTTGAGTATTGCACTATTAGGGGACGCAAGTTAACCAAGTTTTATCAAAGAGAAATGAATTAAAATGTGGCCTGGCAGTGCCATGTACGTTGTGACGGCTGCTGCTATTTAGTTATAGCCCAAAACAATCGTGAAATGCAAGACAAGCTGAACTACTCGACTCGGATGTTTGGTCTACGAAAGGCGAGCCCGAGTGATCAAGGATCGGACCCACGTACTGCTTTGATGGTCGCTCGAGTGGCTCCGGCAACTTTTGACTGTCGTCGGATGATAGTTGTGGTGACTATCTGCACCACTAAAAACGGAAGGGTCTTGTCGTCCACCGTCACTTTCGCTGACTTGGCTCCCCAGATCGTTGGAGATCTCTAAAGGGCTAAAAAATAAAACCACTAAAAAGGAAGGGTCTTGTCGTCCACCATCACTTTCGCTGACTTGGCTCCCCAGATCGTTGGAGATCTCTAAAGGGCTAAAAAATAAAACCCCTAAAACGGAAGGGTCTTGTCGTCCACCATCACTTTTGTTGACTTGGCTCCCCAGATCGTTGGAGATCTCTAAAGGGCTAAAAAAATAAAATGTCATGTTATCAACCCCATAACAGGTCCATTATTGTTAGTGCTACGGAACTATGTGCCGTACCTTCCGCTAACGTGCAGGACAGATAGTATATAGACTTAGAATAACCCTGGTAAACGGGGTGGTTGAATATATGGTAGATGAATAGTAACTAA
>JAKTSL010000109.1:0-52635 GCA_030580175.1 Diutina pseudorugosa
GGGCGCGGCGGGCGCGGCGCCGCAGGCGCCGTCCGGCGCCGAGCGCCTGACGAGTCGGCGCGCGCTCGGCGACGGCATCACCCTATAGTTCGTAAAGAGGAGGTCGTTAGGTCTTGATCGTTTCACTTGAGCCCTTCGGTAAACGTGCGGTCCAACACCTGGAGCGCCGACGCTTCGGGCTGGGAGTACTTCTGGCGGAACCCGGGCGCCAGCGGCACCGGGAGCACCGGCGGCGACCGCGGTCGCAGCGCCATTGGCGCCGTCGGCGCCGCCATCGGGGCGCTGCCGGAAGTGAGTACCGGCGGCAGCGACATCGTAAGTGTCGGAGGCACTGACGGAGGAGGAGTAGTGCCACAGCTCAGCGCCAGCAGCGCCGTCAGTACGGAGAACACCAGCAGCAGCAGCAGCATCGGCGTCATCTGGGCCAACAGCACCGGCTTCAGCGCCGCCGCCGCGCCCTCCAGGCGCCGCTTGCGCCGCTTGGGCACCTCAGCCAACAAGTTTTCCGGGTAGATATCCTTCAGCAACTCGAGATGAGCCAAGCGCTCATCATCAGAAGGGATATTGACACCGTGGAAACCGGCGTGGTCGTCGTCGTCCAGCTCCAGCAGCGTCGCCAGCTCGCCGTCGGCGTGGACCCGCCGGCGCTTGCGGCGCCGAGGCGGCGCCACGTCGTCGTTGGCGTAGTAACAGATCAAATGGAGGCGGTGGTTAAGCTTGTTCACCACCAGAAACAGCTGCTTGATGAGCCCGTGGGGCATCACCTGCTTGTCCTTGTCCAACTGCTTGTAGATGAGAAACTGGCCGTGATACACCTTCAGCGCCAGCCACAACTTGCCGTCGGTCCAGCGCTTCATCCCACACTTGGTTTCGTTCCAGACAAAGATGGTATTGGGTTTGATATACTGCTGGCGCTCGGGTGGGGTGAGGCGCCGGTTGATGGTGGGCAAAAGGTCGAGGCGAGTACCTTCGAGAATGAGAAGAGCGTCGTAGACATTTCGTATCCGTCCTTGGTAGGTGATGATGTTGGCGGCCACCAGCGCTAGCGGCAGATCGTGGCTGTCCAACTGGGGGTTGAATTCGGGGATGATAAACATATAATTGTTAGCTGTGTGCTCTTTACCTCTGATGATCTGGGAAAGGTTCTTGGGGAGACAGCAATAAATGGGAAGGATGGTATGGGTAAGGTATCCGAAACAAAAAATGTAAAGGTAAAGTTGACTGGGTGATGCCAAGCGGGATCTGTGGCGGGTTATATAGCCTTAATGTCGAATCCGGAGTCTGGCGATGATATCCGTTTTGCCATAATAATATCTCATGCACCATGTACGGGCTTCTCTTTTTTTTTTTTATTTAATTGAATGTGTTCTGTGGTTCCGGCCCGGGCTCCTACCGCAGACGATACACCCCCCTCCGAGCGAGACAACACCTCGACAAGCGAGGCGAGCGAGCTCACCCCACCACCACCACCACGCTAAGAACACCACCCATCAGATCGAAATGATTTTTAAACCTAATAACTCTACAATATACGGTTAAATCGATGAACTACCATAAATTTGTGGTCATCGCTGGCACCACGGGTTTCCAGTCCTTGTGGTCGATGACGGTTCCGCGGGTAACGTTATTCCAACATTGGGAAACTAAGCCCCATGACTCGCCGGAACTCCGATAACGACTCGTCGCCAGTATCTCGGTCATCGCCGACGCCGCCGTCGTCGTGTCCCCATTATAGACAGTTCCGAGATAAGTTTTTGCAGGGTTCGATTGCAGGTTGGCTTTAAGCTTGAAAACTTGGTGGTGGCATTTTGGTAACGGTAAATGCACCGCAATAAACGCTAACTAAACGGTCGTACACTAGCGTTTACTAAAGGGAGCATTTAGCTCGGGAAACCGGTCAGTTTGGTGACGTTAGTGGTGGCTTCGGTGACTGATGCCACGGCATCTCAGTAGCGTGTTCCATGCATGAACCGTCCAAGGGGAAACCCTGATCGCACCATCTAGCATGTTTCCGCGGATGGGCCATTCCCGATTCTGTGCAGGAGTAAAACACCATCGGCATTTCCGTACGCAGACCTTTATCGGGATCGCGCACCCTCCAGAAAGAAAAAAAAAATAGCGTTACTTGCAGCCGGTGGCTCCCCTCCTCCCCACTTCCGTCAAACAATTAATAACCTACCTTATTCCTTGGCTTGTCCCGTTTTACCGTTGCCACATCCCTACCCACTTACAAGGCCTATTGCCGCCATCCTTCGGCGTTAGGCACCGATGTTAGGTTCCCCTCCCATCTTAGATAATTATTATATGTCACCGTTCTCTGGCAATATCCCCTCACTAAATCACCCCAAATTTTCCCCCCAGTCATCGATTCAGACACAAACAACGGGCATCGGAAATGTCCCCTTAGCCGTTTAGCCGGGGCAGTGTCTGGCCCAGCAAGGCTGACATGATGTTTCCCATCGTATCTGGGTGTGCCTGTGGACGATGACGTCACCGCGTGGCGAAGACACAATACACCGAAAAAAAAAAAAAACAATTTAAGCTCACCGTTCGGGAATCCGATCGATATTACCCATGGATAACTGTAGGTGTCCCACGCCACGGAATAACGTTAAACCCCAAAAAAAAAATTACACCTCTCGAAAATGCTAGCGTCGGCGCCGGCCTAGCAGTCGTACCACCCGACATGAGCCGCTCGCCGGTAACGGCGTCGTATCCCGCTTCGCCGACCCAACATTTGCGTATTGTCGGCAGCCGACCCCGACACTCTAGGCACATTAGTAAAGCAGAAGAAATAGTTGCTGCTGGTGCCATACGTCAGTCGATGGTGCCACTAAACCTAACGAGTGGGGCTTGAGTGAGTGGGGTAGGGTGGGTAAGTGAATGGTACCCTTTCTCATTTGTTGTGTTAAGCTGTCACCATCTCGGGGGTGCGGCTTAGTCAGCGGCGGCTGCCATCGCAACCAAGGTTGACGTGAGCGTGACGATTAGTTGCGATCTGAAGCAACTTTGTGACGATGAACACTAACGCAACCGAAAAAAAAGTAACGAGGGGAATCTAATTCCGATGAGCCAGAGGTAAGCCCGGTTTGTGGCGCCACCTCGGCACCGCCTCCCCCGCCTCATTTGACCAAGCAATAATTGTCGGAATAACTTGCTATACTGTCAGCGAGACGTTCCCTAAGAAAATTTATCAGTTCCATCTTGGTCACTGTCTGCTGATACGCTTCGAAAGTGTCAGCGTGAGATTTCGGTTACATTGGAGCATCGTCAGTTCTGACTCGATCAGTAAGTGTCTGACGATACACTCAAAACACCGTTTTTCTAGATCTGATGTAGACTCTTATTTAGTTAATTCTTTTAAGTAGTGTTTAGCACAACATTTAGCACAACGGTTAGATTAACTTCCAATTTATTATGTGTGGTTGATCTTGGTGTTGTGTCTGTGCCAAGTAGCAAGTTAACCTCAAAAGCAATGTCAGTCCAGACTCTCGACAACCGTTGATGCTTGATCATTTGAACCGTAAACATTGTCATTCTTTCATAGTCATTGAGAAATGATAGTCTAATACTTTGCACACCACGTGAATGTTAAATCTCAAAAGACGTGTCGACCCAATTCAAACTCAGTACTGTAAGGGCTGACCCCAATTACAAGTTAATCAATACCTTAAAGTGTCTGCCTACAATTCAAGAAAAACGTGGGATCAATCTTAGTAAAGTGACAAAGTGACTGATTACAACATGCTCATCGCTAGACGTCATCAATAATGAAGTCATCGCTCTTGCCGTAATCGATATCTTCAGTCTATGTGTAAATTAGATATGCAAACGTCTCTCGTGTCGTCATCTCCACTACGACATGTCTATATACAATCCCTTCCGTGTCGTCATGCCAATACTTATTCCACCTCGACAAATACCGTATATCGTCCATAGGGGTCTCGGTACACTTGTTCAACGTCCACCATTCCTCCCAATTGAAAAATCAGGTCGGGTTTAGTCAATACCATCACTTCTCTGTCTAATTCCGGATGATAGGCCATCAGGATCCGGTGTTCGAGTTGAGAACAATACTCTCCTCCATGAGTAATCACCACCGTTTTGGGAGAAGCCATTTCTCCACTGTCATTATTTCCATTACCAGTGATTGCTCGACTAGCGCGAGCTTCACATTGGCCTTGGTCCAAGCTCCGTTGTACTTGAGCCAATAGCTCCAGTATAAGGCGAGCCAGCATCGGCAGCTGGCGATAGCCATAGCCACGAAGATAGCTATATTTGCGGCGATGAGCCAGGCTCAAAAACGTCCGATGAACGTGGTAAAGAAGCTGGAGCTGGTTAAGGTATACTGCCGTACCATCACCGGTAGTGATGGCACAATGGCCCGCAATTGCCCCGTAACGCTGGTGCATTTCCGGAGCCACCAGAAGTCGTGGGGATGCTAAAAACTGGGTGCCAATGACTTCAGCAGGTTTGGAAACGTAGCCTCGATGATCTCGCGCTAAAAGAGTCTGGTAAAACAGCTGGGCCAGGTATTGCGGTAAAAACTGGTTGTGATGAGCCACAAGCACCAGATCGTGGCCTACCGAGTCGAGAATCAGTTGGGTTTCATATACCATGGCTAGTTGATGATGCTGAGCAAAATTAGCCGCGATAGCCGAGGCAAGATGGTCGATTTCCTCGGTGAATAACCGTGCTCTTTCGTTGATATCAACACCAGGTTCAGCGGCAAGCGCTCCCTGGTGGTTTCTCACTTTGAAATGGGTTTGTAGCACCAGATAGATGAACCGTAAATCATGACAATCCGAGGGCAGAAGCTTCAGTGGTTGTGGGTCTCGAGGTCGGAAAAGCCGTAACGGACTCGGCTCTAACTTCCCGGCAAGACACTCCTCAAGCTCTTCCACTGACAAGCACTTGATCGTGGCCAGATTGAGGCTATCGAACGTCACCAGTACCTTCAGCTCAAGCTCCTTGAACGGGTTCAGTTCATAAGTATTATACGCCAACAGAAGCGTCATTGCTGTGGCATTGGTGCGAGGCTGAGGTTGTTTGTGCCACAACTGATGGGCAGTCATGTAATCAGCCACTTCGGCTCCTTGAGCTCGAAATTGCACTCCCAAATCATGAGCAATGTCCATGGCCAGCACCAGCGATTTTGTCCCGATAATATCGTCAAACTCATCCAGATTGGGACACAACCGAGCCATGACATCGGGTGTATGGATGTTGACCTTGTAGTTACGAGTATTGACCTTTTCGAGCAGCACTGCTACTCCCAGCGGCACGACAAAGAGGGGAGTTTCGGCGCCAAATCGGTGTTGTTGACGAAGATGACGGAACTTATCGGTTAAATCATCAGGTGACAATGTCAGCAATGATGAATTGTCTTGATATTGGTCATTACGGTCAGTAACGAGCGCCAAATTAGGTAACTGTCCGGCAAGGTTAGCACTGCGATACGTATCGGTATCATCAGAATAAAGGCCAATTTCCCGAAGAAAGTCAAGGGCAGTAGTTTGATTAGGGTTGGCAAACTGCGATAGCTTACTGAGGGTAGTTATGGCTTCGGGATGAGGGTATATCGCCACTAACTTGAGTACGGTCAAAAGCGGATGGAAATGCTTACCATCCCAAATATTGAACCATGCCGTTAAGTGGGATACTCGATTATCATCAGGAAGATTTGCCACTGTCGTTTTAATGAAATTTTCATACCGTTTGAGTGCTTCTGGTTGGTTTAGGTCGGAAGCAAGAGTGGCTAACGCCGCAGTATTCTCCACCAGATTAGCCAAAAATACGGGACGTTTAATCACTTCATTCAGACAATGGTTAGATCCAGCATTAGTCTCGTGCCACACCAGCAACGGACCGTGAAGTACAAGTTGCGGCACTAACCAGCGTGCCAGGCGACAAACCGCTAAGCGAAGCCCGCCCACAACAATTTGCTGATGCCAATACGATCGCCACAATAACGGAAGCACATCGTCAGGGAACCGACAACTGTCGATCATTTGTACAAGCCCTACCGCTACTGCTTGGTGGGATTGAGCGTATTGAGCGTGAACTCGCTCCACTTCCGGAGATAATACTGTAGCCAATCGTTCCACTTCACTGACAAAGTGATTGACCAAGTTTACTGCTTTTTGCCTCAAGGGGAAGGTCTCATCAAACCGGTTTTCCATAACGGCATCAGCACCTAACCACTCATTATCAACCACGCCGTGCCAATGGAAAGTCACCTGTTGACCTGAAACAAACTCCAACTCATTTTCCAGCAGAAGCACCACTACCGTGTTGTAGTTTTCATTGAATTTCAGCTGGACATCGCGCACAACTATCCCCATGTTGGAAGTGGGTTTTCCCCACAGATAATACTCGACAATCGATCCTCGAGTCGGTGGTAAGTTATAGTTATCCTCGATCATCTCTGCAAGCAGTTGTTCTCCGAGTTTTTCGGGAATTTGTGGGGATAACTCCTCATGATCATAATCGCCAAATTTATGACTAGGATTAAGAAAATCGGGTTGGCATTGCATCATATCATGGATGGCTTGAGTCAACGATGTTGGAGCAGGGGTATTTTCAATGAATTTGTCCGTTTTGGGAGTTGACCATCGTGATAATGCTAGGGGATGGTAAGGAGTGGTGTGCAACCACCGTAGCCACGGCCGTCGTCGTAGCACGCTCGCTCGTGCTATTCGCATGGTAGAAAGCGACGAATGATTTAAACAACCGCGTTACCGGTGTTTTGGGCGTGGATACGTGGGAATAAAACGAAGGGAAAGGGTCAACCGGTTTCGCTACCCCGATTTGGTAGGATGGTTAGTTCTCGATCGCAGCGCGAAGAGTTTTGCTTGGGTAAGCAATTAGGTAAGCAATTCACTACGATTACGGAATACCACCACCAGTACCATCACCAACACAATCATCATATTAAGGTGGTGATTATATCTAAAATCAAAATTATTGAATTTTTCATTAATTCTCGTTTCAATGGTCATAGTTTTTTGGGTAAATTTCAATTACTACTAACTTTTACAAGATTCTCACCAAATCGACAAATATGCTTTTACTCTACCACCTCCGTAAATGCCACTGACCATCAATCAAGTCACGAGATCGAACCTTCGTGCCACCCACGACGTAATTATCATCACCGCAAAACTGTGGCTATACCCCCCCCACCATCGTCACCCAAAATCGCCAGTATTTTTAATTGGCTCGTTATTTTCAATCACAAAACCTAGGACAATATCCCCAAGATTTGCACCACGGGACCCTTGTCGGCTGCATCACAGAGTGCAGCGTTTGAATGGCGTCTGTGTCGCCTCGGATTACCGGCATCGGTGCATGCATCGTAAGGCCACGGTTAAGGTTTTAAGGCATTTCCTTGAGGTCGCCGCCAGCGATAATCGCCAGCAACGTGTTCCTAGGGAGCGGAGGATTAAGCCAATAATAAACAAGAGGAGCACGAGAGCGAGGACGGAACCAGGAAGTGGATTAGACCAGCGGCTGCACCAGTGGTGAGGCAAGATGTCGACGTTGATTACCCAAATAGGGAAGAGGGAGAAATAGGATAGGCAAAGGTAAAACGTAAACGACGTGACGGTTGTGAGCATAATATTATGGACAGTTGGGGGAGGAAGGGAGACAGCAGCAGCCACTGCCGCTGGCGATAGCGACAGACTCGAAGCGTTCTCCATTACTATTTCCATCTTTGCACAATGACGGCGTTCTTCAACCCGGCGTCGCCCACGGTGCCTTCGGCAACGATGGGCTTAACGGGGAACGCGTGGTTGAGGGTGAATTCACGGCCGTGGGCATCATTATACGGGTGGGCCGCAACAAACAGGTACACTTCCGCCACCGGCTGGTCGCTATCAAACCGGTACAGCAACTTCTTACCATTGGCAAACCGGATTTGTACGGGAGTATCACCCTGAGGCGGCTCGGGATCGCTGGTGGCAGCAGTATCCGGTTGGGTTTCGGGCTTGGGTTCGGGTTCGGGGACGCCAATTACTTCTCCCGGTACCGGCGACCCTAAACGGCGGCCCTGGCCGTGGTAGCCTCCGGGACGACGTCGCGGCGGCTCGTAGTCCTCGTCGGTCTTCTTATACACCTGGACGTCGACATCCTGGCCAAATTCAACGTCGAGAATCAGCACCGGCACCCGGCCGTGATTGAGCTCCTGGAGCACCGATTCGTTAGCGGGATCGTCGTAGCGGTGGAGAGGACCGTCGCCCACGGTGAACCCTTGGCGCCAAAACGTGATTTCTCGCAGCACTTTGGCGGCGGGAGCCACGCGTTCACCAGCAACGGTTTCGCTGGGTTCGGAGCCGTCACCAAGCTTAAATCCTGTACCGGTAAACTTGGTGCCTCGTGACGACGGAGCCTGAGCACTGGGACGGTCGTCAACTTCACCCATTTGCTCCTTGGCGCGACGGAAGATCTGGTCGATGAGATTGTTGTCTCCCAGCCGATCGGGACCTTCCACCGCTAATCCCAGCTTTTCCCCACCGGTAAATAGGTTATTACGTTCGTCAGCATCGTCGTCAGCTCCTCCCTGGTCCATATCCCGTAACGTACGGACGCCACCACGTCCACTAGCTCCACCAGGGTTCAGGGCCAGCAGCGCCAGCAGGGTGGCGTAGTAGTCGTCGACGGCCGCCGATACATCATTGTGGTTACGCCGAAGATACTGTTGGGCTAGCGATGGCAGCGCTCCCGTAATCCCGACGAATTCGGCGACGGCGTTTGCTTCCAGAGACATGGGTAATATGGGTATTGCGCGGTTGCCACCATTAATGTGCGGCGTTATAAGGTAAGGCCGCCCATGACGTCATAATTACCAACTCCAACTAAATTGACCTTTTTCAACCCAAATTGATCTTGATTGTACACCAATAGTGATAGGCTTTTCATAATGATTGATAGTATACTCCAATTATAATGATAGGCCTCTCAACCCGACGCTAGGGTGGATTCGGTCCCATGGTCGTCTAGCTAGTCGCGCGAAGCTGAGGAAGCCATTAACCCATTATCCAGGCTGTATTGATCCATTGAATTGATCCATCGATGGCAACAATTGGGAGTTCAGATAGAACCGAGTGATGGTGATGGTTCAATTGAATGACAAAACCCCAGTGTTGTTGGTAATGGTAATGGTTGGGTTGTCCCGCATCTGCAACGATGAAACCCCCCTTGACGATCAGCAGGTGTCACCTACATCCCAACAATAATAATCCAAGAAAAGTGTTTCAGGACCAGTTTCAACCAGCCTTGCCGCCAACTATAAGTATGGCTCTTTCCCCCCCCATCAAACTCATCACTCTTGGTCTCAATTGCAAATACATTGACCAAATACATGGGATTCACATTGGGGAAAGACGGATGGTCGATTGATGACAATTGTAAGGGAAGAAGTGAACTACGAATATGGTGATGACATACACGATGGGAAGGCATGGATAACGGACAGGACTAAGGATATGGTAATGACCAACGGGAAGGCATGGGGAAGGGACGGGACTTAGGATATGGTGATGATACATAATGGGTACTGGACTACGGATATGGTGTTGGCATACACGAGGGGAAGACATGGGCAAAGTAGAGGGCAACGGACATTATTATGCACAATGGGAAAGCACGGATAAGGGATAGGACTGAGGACATGGTGCTGGCATACATAAAGACACGGGGAAGGGACGGGACTTAGGATATGGTGATGACACACCCAGTGGAAAGGTATGGAAAAGTTAAAGGGCAACGGACATGGTCGTATCATACACAATGGAAAGACATGGGGATAACAGAGTAGGGCTATTTGTGGGTAGGAGGAGTATACACGGACATAATGGCACTAAAAGACTTGAGTTAGACGGATTTGGCCATGAAACAGAGGCACTTATGATAATGGGGTGTGGCATTTGGCACTAAGCGGGAGAGGCATATGAAAGAGGGAGTTGTGGGTTTAAATGACAGATTCTACAGGCATAGGACGTATTTTACAGCAGGACAAGACTAATGATAGGTACAAAATTGTGGCATACGGGAATGGGGCGGATTTGGCGATTTGGCTAGTGGGAAGGGCCTTACAATTGTACTAGATTAGTATGGTTTAATGGTAACGGCTGCTGGGTGGCAATCAATTCGAGGTGTACCTACTAATCACGAGTATCATTTGATAACCTTGGCCTCGTTTATATATGTCCTTATTCAATTCCAATTGTGATGCCCGGGTGTCTTGATCACGATTGGTTTTCCCATCAAACTACGGTCGTGCCAATGCCACTCTTCACTACCACCCAACACGGTGTTTAGGCTCCACTTCAAAGGCTAGAGAGGCGTTGGTCAAACAAGTATTGTTATCCAGTTTCACTACAACCACGAAAATCGATGGAGCGTTGCAAACAACAAATACAAGCAAGCTCTTATAGATAGCGATGTATTGGGTCGAGCCAACAGACAAGTTCATGTGAGTAATGGTGTTTGAAGTTTAAAAATACGAGCAATTTCACCGTAGTTATCCTTCAATCTAAGATCAAAATTGACTCGAATCACGTCAATTCTAAGGCACAAGAGACGGAATAATACCGTAGTTATCCTTCGATCTAAGATCAAAATTGACTTTGAACCGTGACAAAAGGCACAAGAGACTGCATTGGAAACCAAGACCGTTGTGACAGTCAAAAACCGATTCAATTGGTCCACAAAAGCTAATCGAACCATCTCGCTTAATATTACTAGACTTTTGTCATAAGGTACCACCGTCATCACTTTTGTGATGCAAATATCGTTTTCGCTTACCCATGATCTCGATTGACGGTATCTGTCACGCTTATCCTTTCCCATCGTACGAGTCCACAAGATCGTAACAAAACCAATTGGTGAAAATAACTATCCTAATAACTCACACGAGATCGATTAATCATGAATTCAAGCCATTTCTAAAAAGACATTCATACAAGGCATTTGGACTTCCTCAGCCGCACCACCCGCTTAGCCACACACACACAGACACACAAAGTACAACCAGACCCCATGAGTAGCCAATGGAGACAATTTAATAGTTACTATATACAATAACTTTGCAACACTCTTTCCCATTGATCTACCATTTCATCATTACGCCTTGTTCATCCATCATTTCCATCACAATACCATAGAGCCACCTCAGCTCTCCCATCTTACCCCAACCAACCCATTCCAAGCCAATTTCTACCAGAACTTCAATTACACTTTTAATCACCATTAATTAAAACACATTTATATTAGTGTCATGATATTTCCTCTGGTATTTCTTTAGTCAACGCGTCCCCCTCTCTCCCTACCACATTAGGTGCGATCGCAACCTGGTTTCGTGCGACGTTGCCATGGAGGACTACTTACGCCTTGTCACCGCTCTCAGCCACCAGCGCCACGCTGATGTCGACCAGTGGATCGACGAGTACACTACCACGACCGAGGACTACAAGGAGGTACCACCAGTGTCGCCGCAAACCACCTACTTGGTGTATGCTGCGCTCATCCTTTATACCTATCCAACCCTGACTCCAGCCACCAAACTCCGCCAATGGGTGGATACTTTACCTCAACCACAACCGATTGACTTTTCTCAAGCTTGGCCCAGTGCTGAAGCCACCGAAATTGCCAATTCCGCTTACTCGGAATTTGGGTTTACCGGAACCTTACCCTCGTTCGTCCAGGCGAAATTGACCCACGATCTGGCGTACCTGCTGGACGTAAACGCGTTAGTACCGATTATCGATGTTGCTCTCGATGATGCTGACCTTAATCGCCAGTACCATGGACTTCTTGTCCCTTATCGTTATTACCATACTCATGCCGAGGATCCCGTAACATTACTGAAGTTTCTTGCCCTTAAAGCCGACCACAACGCCGTGTTTACTACGTTAGTGGAACCACTCAACGGAGAACCGGTGGCATTGGATGCTTGGCTTCGCCAGGTGCTTTTACCGGTGGCTCACTACTTTGGTGACGATTGGACTCCTCTTTATCACTGGCTTTTTGGTGACCAAACTCTCTACATTAGTGGTCAGGAGGTTGTTGATTACTTTGCCATGCTCCATCGCGTGGTCGGTGTACTTGCTGATGCTCACGTTAACGTTGATGCCGTGATTGAAGGGTATTTGGCTACCGTCTACTACTTTGCCCTTGTCCAACGCCAAGGCGATAAGCTTTCATCCCATAAGCTTGTGACGGTATATGATACCATGGCGCTGACGTTAGCCAAGCTCCAGAAATTAGTGGCTCCATCGGGTAATGTCGTCACCGCATCATCAGTACTGGTGGACGCTGTTGACCACTACGATACTCTCCCACAATTTCTTGACGACCCCAATAACCCCATTCGCCATCTCTTTGCTCCACCATCACTTGAAGCCGTGGAATACCTCGCCGACGTCGTCAGGCTGTGTCAACGAATGACGCTGACGTGTCTGCTTACTCTCCGCAAGTGTATTGTCTACCAACAAGGTGGTGCTGAAGCGCAAATCGATCGTGACGTGGCTCGACTCACGCTGAACTTAACTGCCACTACCTGGCGCCACTGGTGGGAAGCTACCGACCAGTTAATCACGGCGTTTGTCGGTGATGCCGACCACCAGGCTCGTCTTTATCGAGTGGTGATTGAACGGTGCCTATTTGCCAATCTCTTTGATGCCGTCACCGACGACTTGTTTGACCACCACCGACTGATGGTACTGGATCCCACTTGGTTTGAATTAGTCATGGATAAGTTCTGGCACTCGTTTGGTACCGCCACTTCCCTCAGTGATAAACAAGGAGAATTAGCTCACGCTAGTCGTTGTCTTACCGTGCTTGACCACATGACGGCGCGAGGACTTGAAGTATCTCTCGACAATAACCGTCAGGCTGTGGCCACCAAGCATCTCATGAAACTGGTACGGATGATGGCCAACTACAAGTTCCCACCGAACACCACTCCTAACACTTTGGTCACTCGCTATACTGATTCCCCATTAGCAGTAGCGACGTTGATCCTCACCAAAAACCCCAAACTGTACCTAGGCTTCGACAAGTTGTTCAAAATCGTCAATGATTTCGCCATCTACGCCGACTACGCCCAATCACAACCATCGCCGTTCCGTCCTGGTCATAACCGTACCGTCAGTGGAGCTCTGCAATTATCCCAACAACCAGAACACGGCTATTTTCCCAAGCTCAAAGCAGCGTGTATCGAGCTGGCTCTTGCCGATAACAACTTCAACTGGGCCTATACTCAGCTGACGCTGTTGTTTGACTACTATCTGCCAGCCGAGATCAACGCCAACTGGCTCACGTTCTACCAAGTAGGTCGCTACGTCGATGCTGCCACCGCTGACATGCCTCCGTTGGACACGTTACAGAAGCAACACCAAGTGCTTGGACGAGTACTTGCTCTGATGGATGCCACCAACGACTCTCAGCGAGTAGTGCTTCGTCAGTGGCAACGAGTCGACGACGCCATTGCTGCTTACTACCCTCCGCAAGTGCTTGATCAGGTCACCGACGCTTCGTTTGCCACCCACAAGATCGACTCGTTGGCACTGGTGACGGGAGAAGTCAACCAGATGGCGCTGTCGTTGTTGAACGATGCCACCGCTCACTCTACCCAAGCTGGAGAGAAATTGCTGAAGATGTTGGTGCTGGGGCTCGGCTGGGCCATTGGCGCCAACAAGTAGCAGCCAGCGTCAACAAAGTAGCAACGCCTAAACGCTCGGAGGAGGGGGGGGCGGAGCGTAAAGGAAGAATTTGTCGGTGTCAGCGGCTAAACTCCTAGCAAAAGCATCAGGGGCAAAAAAAGAAAGCGATGAAAATAACGAGGAAAAACTATGGCTCACCAGGTTTGACCAGGGCCAGCCATGTGGGTCCCTCCTTCCAGTTGCTGTCGTGTAACCCCCTAGAGCAACCAAGGATCGCTGCTGTTTGTGTGTGTGTCTTTTAGACGATTAGGCGTCAACTGATGTCATATGGTCTTGAGATCGTGGTGACGCAAAACTTTTCGGATCTATTGACAAACACGGCGAGGAGGGGATGTGGTACGTGGGCGACCCCTCGACACGGTGTCACGGTCACTAGTTTTCGCGTGTCTTCGTTACGCCATGCCATTGTTAGGGATTCCTAGTGTTTGTGGTTGTGCCTTGGTGTTTTGCCTTTGAGGTTTGTGTGTTTTGCCATGTGTTTTCCTTTCTTTTTTAGGCCTTGTTGCTCTGGACAAAACACATACCCACGGCCACAGTTGCCTCGACGACAATACCGTCGTTGCAAGCACAAGACAATGGCGCGTAGTGGAGAGGTATGTGTTGACATTTTAGTTTCGGCAGAACAATGGAAAATAGTCTACCAATGACGCAGAAGCCCATACCACGCTACAAAGAAGAGTTGCGCCTTGACGCCACCAGCAGCCTTATTCCTCCCACAGTGATGGTGATGATGTCGTGACTAATGGTGATGTGTCGGCACATCCACCATGACGAAGAAGACGAGAAAGGGTTCGGCGCCTATTCGCCTACCCCGATTAGGGAACCGCTCCCCCGATTAAGGTGGTGTCGAGCATAATTGTCACGTCGTCCATACGCCGGTGGCCCGGGCCCTTGACGTTTCCCGATGAGGATTTCGCCCCGGGTGCTTTGCCGCTAAAGCCAAGACTTGGATTATGACGAGCCTGGCCACAGCTCGACGTTGGCGTTGTTGTTGGTGGCATAAAACTCATGTCCCGACGTACGTCAAGGTGGACGACGTCGCGCTTAGTTGCCCATTGTTTGTCGTGACGAAAACGCGATCTCACCGGAGATGGTTGTCAACAGATGCTCGGGGGACGACACCGCAACCAACGGTAGGGGAAATCGTAACTGGGTCTCGACGGGGCGAATCTTACGGATATTATTTGGGAGGTGGTCGAGGCGATAACGGGTAGAAAATTGCCACAAAAGCACCGAGTCGCCCCGACTAGGGACAGGCTGCCATCTCCGAACCATACACCTTGGGGATGGGGATCGGTTGCTTAATTTAGCCAATGGTGCTGTCTGCCAACGGTGATATATGTCACACACAGCGGCTGTTGAGCTGTACACTGTATAGAACGTTTTCTGCAATTAGTAAACTCACCAGCCACACACACACACACACCAGCCCTACGATGAGGAGTACAGGCCTCCCCACAGTCTTGGTGTCTCAATCACCCCAACCCCTGGGTCCCGATTGGTCGCACCCACCTGCCGTCATTCCCCGCACCATCGGTGCTTGCCGGACGGGACCTTTCACAAATTTTCCCTGGTTGCGCAGCCCGGAGACCACAAAACCACCACGAGAAAAGTCACAGTACTTTTTCTTCCCATTCGGCCGCTGAAGTCCCCACACACACACCCTTAACAATGGCGACGCTGGCCATGTCCCCGAGGCCTTGTCCTTTTTGGCGCTCATGTAGCCATAGGGCTTTTGGCGTCTGCCAGCGGCATGTGACTTCGGCCCGAAGCCCCCAACCCTAAAGCCTATTCCCCCATAATAATTTTGCTAGTGAGTGTGGTGGTGGGGGTTAAGATGGTAACTGATCTCTACCCGTGATCTCGTCTAATCCCTTTTTATCTCCTCCTTTTTGTCTCCTTGTTTCGCTTAGGGGGTGTGGGGTAACGGAGTCAGTCACGCGGGTTTCACTTTCGTAGTGTTTGGGACCAACAACCCATATCGCCGCCTTTACCACTGACAAACCGGACCTATTTACCCCTCCATTGTTTCATCGACAGCTGCCACCTGCACACAAACGAGAGATTAGTGTCGGCGCCAGGTATCTGCCTAAATTTTTTTTTGTTTTTCGTTCGCAAGTGCGAAAGCCCAACTCGCAAAATTTATCCTAGCCCGTCAACCACCTAAACAAAGCCTCCCTCGACCTCAACAATGGTGGGGGTGCTGCGTGACTTTCCGCTGACATAACTTTCGGATCGGGTGCTTGATTAGGGGGACCTGGTTGCTTTCGAGAGTGAGACAATGGCGGCCGGCTGCGTTCTAGACCGGTTAGGGTTCGTATCTGGGCGCGATTACGAACGGGTCCCTCCTGGGTTCGCTGGCGCCTCAATGGCACTACGATGGCCCGCCCCAATGAGATGATGGCCTTATCCTTGCATCTACTCAATTTCCGCCTACGTTGGTTTACTGGGTTTATTGGGTTCCCTAATTTACTTGGGTGGAGGTGGGCGTAGCTGACGAACGCCTACTGATAGCCAGCGAGCGTCGATGGTGTTATCGCCGCCACGGCCACCACCACCAAAAGTCGTGTCTCCGACCAAAAGAGAATTTATTTTTATTGTTCCCTGCAGCAAAAACCATACATGCGTCGGATGCGCATGCACCACCTTCGTATCGGACTAGCGCACAGATTAGTCCCGCATACCCTGACAAAAGGTGGGGGAGACCACACAAAGCACCCCGGCCTGCTGCCACGGGGTTGAGTATGGTGGTCTTCATCCCCTAATGCCGTTTGGCTTGCCAAGGCGTGGTCGCTGACGGCACACCTCTACACCAGCCGCCTCGAGCCTCTGCCGGCGCTTGGCACCGGACAATGGATCGCATTGTCTCCTCGGTGCGTCTTTGTTTGCGAGGCCGCCCCCCGTGCCCTGAGCGTGGCCGTCGCCGCCAAAATAATGACGAGGCTTGTTAATCACCAAAGACTAATGTCGTATCACGGTCGCGGGCGTTGTCGTCGACTCGTCTCGGCGTGGTAAATATTTTTGTTTCGTTGATGGGGCCGCCGTGCAGCGATCGTCGTTTTACCGGTACCCTGCCGGCACCACCACCACCCTTTGCCCAAAATAGCCATTGTTGCTGGCAGGCCAAGACGCTGCAGGGCGCCATCGTGGCGGCGACAGACGACGCCCGCCAGCGGAAAATCTTGACCTCACTGGCGTCGCGTATCGAGCGGGATTCGCCGTATAAAAGCCCCCCGGTCGCCCCGGTCATGTCACCATCCATCGATGAAGATCAGCACGCTCGTTTCGCTGCTCGCGGTGGCCGCGTCCGTTTCCGGGCTCGACATCACCCAAGACACTGTGGTCGATGGCACCATCGACTTGTCGGTGGGGGACATCAACATCTCCCCCGGCGTCTCCTACCTGATCTTCAACAACGCCATCCTGGCGTTGGTGGGGGGCTTGAACGTCGGCAGCGGCGGCGGCTTCTACATCACCTCCAACCAGAACTTGATCGGGTTGAGTGTCACCCTCTTGGGCGTCATCAACAGCATCAAGAACGACGGGATCATTTCGTTCAACTCGGTGTTGCTGGCAACCTCCCCCACTTACAACCTCGTGGGGGCCCTGTTCGAAAACAACGGTAAGCTCTTCTTTGGCTCGCAAGGGTCGTTGCTTCCCCCCGTCCAGTCGATCACGTCGTCGAAGTGGAACAACAACGGGCTCATCTCCATCTACCAGCAGACCCGGTCCACCGGCGCCGTCGTCCTCGGGCCCGCCGTGCTCGGCGACTTGAACAACAACGGGGACATTTGTCTCTACAACCAAATCTGGCTCCAGACCACCGCCATCAAGGGGGACGGGTGCTGGCACATCTTGGGCAACTCGTTGGCCCAATTGAACCTCCCGTTGTTGGCCGTCGACACCACCCAAACCTGGTACATGGAAGACCCCACCTCGGAATTGTTGGCGCTTTTGGTGACGGCGCCCCAGGCCTACACCGTCGCTGGTTTCGGTAACGGTAACGTCATCGGTCTCACTGGCCCCATCTTGAATTGGAACTACAACTCCGGTACTGGTGTCTTGACCCTCTATTCGGGGATCTTGAACACCTTGCCCCAACGGTTCAACATTGGGCCTGGCTACGTCAACCTGAACTTCAAGGTCGTGTCCCACTTGTTCGCCGGGATCTCGGCGCCGTTGAACAACGCCATCCAGTACAACGCCCCTCCTCCCAACCCGGCTCCCGCTAACTGTGGCGTGTGTCTGCTGACCGTCAGCGCTCCCACTCTGACCCAATCGTCGCTGCTGTCGACCGAATCGTCGTCGGAAACTTCGTCGTCGGCGGAACCCACTTCTCTGTCGTCGGAAACTTCGTCGACCGCTGAACCGACGTCGTCGGAAACTTCCTCGTCGGCTGAACCGTCGCCCTCGTCGTCGTCGGCCGAACCTACGTCGTCGGAAACTTCGTCGTCGGCTGAACCTACTTCGTCGGAAACCTCGTCGTCTGCTGAACCTTCGCCTTCGTCGGAAACTTCTTCGTCTGCTGAACCCTCGCCTTCGTCGGAAACCTCGTCGTCGGCCGAACCTTCTCCCTCGGCGTCGGAAACTTCCTCGTCGGCTGAACCTTCTCCCTCGGCGTCGGAATCCTCGTCTTCGGCTGAACCTTCTCCTTCGTCAGAGACTTCGTCTAGTGCTGAACCCACGTCCGAACCCTCGCCTTCGTCTGAGACTTCGTCTGAAAGCCCGTCCAGTACTGAGTCCTCGTCCGCTTCGAATACCGGCACCGTGCTGAACACTGACTCCGAATCGTCTCTGGCTACCGACTCTGGTAGCGACTCGGCTTCCAACACCGACTCGACGCTGGCTACCGACTCTGGTTCTGCTACCGACTCTGGTTCTGCTTCCAACACTGACTCGGCTTCCAACACTGACTCTGCTACCGACTCGGCTTCCAACACCGAATCGTCGCTGGCTTCTGACACCGGCAAGGTGCTGAACACTGACTCGGAATCGGCTTCCAACACCGACTCGTCGCTGGCTTCCGACACCGGCAAGGTGCTGAACACTGACTCGGAATCGGCTTCCAACACCGAATTGTCGCTGGCTTCTGACACCGGCAAGGTGCTGAACACTGACTCTGAATCGGCTTCCAACACCGAATCGTCGCTGGCTTCTGACACCGGTAACGGTAACGGCTCCGCTTCCAACACCGACTCCGCTTCCAACACCGAACCGACCCTGGCTTCTGACACCGGTAACGGTGGTAACGGTGGTAGCGGCTCCGCTTCGCCTACTGACGGCGGTAACGGTGGTAGCGGCTCCGCTTCGCCTACTGATGGCGGCAATGGCGGCTCTGCTTCCGACACCGGCAATGGTGGTAACGGTGGCTCTGCTTCTGACACTGGTAACGGCGGTAACGGCGGCTCTGCTACTGCTTCGCCTACCGACGGTGGTAACGGCGGCAACGGTGGCAGCGGTTCCATCACCGCCTCGCCTACTGACGGTGGTAACGGTGGCAACGGCTCCAACACTGCTTCGCCCACTGAATCCAGCTCTGCTACCGACGGTGGCAACGGTGGTAACAATGGTGGCAACAACGGCGGTAACAACGGCGGTAACAACGGTGGCTCTGGCAACGGAGGCAACAACGGTGGTTCCGGCACTGGTGGAAACAACGGTGGTTCTGGCACCGATGGAAACAATGGTGGTTCCGGTACTGGTGGAAACAACGGCGGTTCCGGCAACGGCGGCAACGGCGCTGTTGGTCCCGATAACGGCGGCAACGGCGGTTCCGGCAACGGTGGCGCTGGTAACGGCGGCTCTGGCAACGGTGGCAACGGCGCTGTCGGTCCTGACAACGGCGGCTCTGGCGCTGGTAACGGCGGTGCTGGCGAAGGCGCCGGTAACGGTGGTTCTGGCGCTGGAAACGGCGGTGCTGGTGAAGGTTCTGGCTCCGGCTCTGGTTCTGGCTCTGGTTCCGGTTCTGGCGCTGGCAACGGTGGCTCTGGTGCTGGTAACGGTGGCGCCGGTGAAGGCGCTGGTAACGGCGGCTCTGGCTCTGGCTCTGGCTCCGGCTCTGGTGCTGGTAACGGTGGTGCTGGTGAAGGTGCCGGTAACGGTGGCGCTGGTAACGGCGGCTCTGGTTCTGGTTCTGGTTCTGGCGCTGGTAACGGCTCTGGCTCTGGCTCGGGCTCGGGTGCTGGTAATGGCTCGGGCTCTGGCTCCGGCGCTGGCTCTGGTGAAGGTGCTGGTAACGGCGGTGCTGGTTCGGGCTCGGGCTCGGGCGCTGGCAACGGTGGTTCCGGCTCGGGTGCTGGCAACGGTACCCCTTCGGTTGAGTACTCTGGTGGCGCTTCCGCTAAGATGATTTCCACTTCGGTGATGGCTGTGATGATTCTTGCTCTCTTGTAAGAAGCACCCATCAATGTTTGATACCTTTTAATTTTTGAATTGAATGTAATATTTAATTTGTGAGTAGTGATTTTACAATATATTGTACAATACAAATGTAAACGATACAGAAACCAAATGATGACTTTACAGCTAAATTTAATTACCACTGACTTATCATATTCCATCATCATTTACAATTTCAAGTGTCAAACTTATCCTCTCTTCATATTTGTATAAACATATCTACTGTTTAATTTGAGTCTTTACGAAACCAGTGATGTTTTAGGCAAAGAGAATAGTGAGCATTATATTCAATTGAAGTCGTTGAAATACTTAGCATGTTAATATTTGGATTGTTTAACGTACGTACAGTTGAAATTAATTGTTTAATTTACTTGGGTATTGATTTCATATTTACAAGGCTTTTTTTAGTACTAAATCGAAATCCTTAACCTCTCTCTTTCTATTGGCTCGTTCAATAAGTTCACTATTAAGGATATTTAGTCTACGTCGTTTGTACAAATGGTACAAGTCGTTATTAGTCCAACGTTCTTAGACCACTTCCTATTTACTTGAATTCTAACTCGCTTTCTCTCTGTTTATTAATTCAATGTAATCAGTTTAACAAATTATCAAGACAATATTGTCGTAAAATTGAAACAACGACCAAAACCAAGTCATTTTTTGTATCGTATTTCTGTAATATTGGTACGGTAAATGAATCAGGTCATTACTGGCTCGTATTTCCTCACAACCCCACGTAATTTTCTTAGCCCTTACGACTTTTTCCTCAGTATACTATTGTCGTATCCCTGTACTACTTTACTCAACAATCTCTCGATGAAAGTCTCGTGTCCATACCCCAAACCGGTAATGGAGAATAATGTAGATCGTTCCATAACCTCCAGTTCAAATGGTATCGACGTGCCCAACGGCCGTCAAATGAAACGGACACATTTCCGATGGATGTTTCATCTTGATCATAACCTAATTTGGAAGAAAAACGGTGAGGATATTCCATTGACCCTTTAATCCATAAATTACAATCAAACACGAGAAAAAGAAACCCACCAATGGAAGTACAAAGGGGGATTCGTTGTGCGTTCCAAATATACACAAGCAACCGTTTATCTGTCGTATTCCCTTATTTAGACGGTACCATAATAGGTGGAGTTCCGAGTGACAAATCCTTATGTCCATCAAGTGCGGACCCCACAAAAAAAAGAGAGAGAGTACAAAGCCGACAGATGCAGTCGCCGCATCAAAATAATTCAGAGCTTAAATTTAAGATTTTTTAGCGAAAATTATTCGATGGACATAGATGGTACAAAGTCTAAAAAAATTGGCGTTCAACCCCACCGACAGAAACCGATTCGCGTGTGATGGCGTGTGATGCTCGAATGGCGATTAGGGCATTAGTAACGGTGGTATTTGTGATAACGGCAATAGTATATATTTAGAACACAGACAGGCGACGTCGTTACACAAGCGATGTCGGTACACAAGCGAGAACAGCAAGGGCACCACGGAACCGAATGGCATTTTTTTTCTTTTCTTTTTTGGTAAATGACAATGGGTAGCGAACCACAAAGTACGGCTGGCAGGTCTCATTGGTCGATAAGCGACGCGTTGTACGAGTGGGAAGTGTAATCCCAGTAGAAGGTGAGCTCGCCGGGACCGTGAGCGTCACAGTCCTTGTTGAAGGTGATGTTGCCGATCTGCCAGTCCAAGTAACCCTGGTAGTCAGACAATTTGCACGTGAAGCCAGGCCCAGATTGGCACGAGCGAATGGGGATGACGGCATCATTCAAAATAAACCGCACGTAGCGCTCGCCGTTACAGTTCAACCGTTCGATGTAGAGCCGGGCTCCCATGGGGACAATTTCCGCCGCCAGGTACGGGTTGGGGAAGGGGACGTGGTCGACGGGGATATCGTGCTCGGGGTCGATAATATTGAGAGCAGTAAGCATCAATTCGACATCAGTATCGTGGGTAAACGACAAGTAGACTTGGTTAGCAGCAGTAGTATCATTCAAAAGTTTAAAGCTGGCCTTGGCCATCTCCGACCCCATCACGGGAGCCACCTTGTTGCCTCGTCCCAACTCGTAGTAGTTGCCGACATCGCCCCTGTACTGTTCCCGGATCCATTCTTCAGTGGTGAACAAGTCACACGTGGGACCCCATCCCTTGACGTTGATCTCAAACCCACACCAGAGCATCATCCCTGACACCTGGCTACCAGTAAGGTTCAAACCAGGATTATCCACTTGCCATCTCTCGACGATGCGATCGAGATACAGCTTATCGTACTTGTTGATCTGGTCCTTGTTTTCCCCATCAACATTACAGGCATAGCGAGGCGTCAACGAGTTGGCTCCCATCTTCGCATCTTCATCAACGACAACAAACTCCACGTTCAGCACGTCGTCAGTATCAAGAAACGCCTGGGCAAACCGCTTACCGGTATAGAAGCACCGACCTGAGTTCAGCGAGAATACGGGGAACTTGATGTCCTTGGGGATCAAGTGACCATACTTTTTGCGAAACACTTGTCCGTGCTGAAAAGCATCGTCAAGACCAAGGTAGGGCAGCTGGGCGTTGGTGCGGTCAGTTTCCTTTTCGTAGTACTCCTTGTTGGTGACAAAGTACTGGTAGTTGTTAAACACAGCAAGGTCGCCGTTCAATTTGCCGTGGTCCTGCTTATACTTGGAGAGGATATCCCAGATGCCTTCGAAGCGAACACCATCACCCTTGGACGGAAACCGCTCGCCATGACGACTGAAGAGCTGGACGTGTTCCACGTGACACTGAGCCGGAGGATTGGGGTCAATGCCAAATCCTCGGTGTTGTTTGTAGGGACCAGAACCACCCAAGAAGTTGACAATGTTGTACTGTTCCTTGGCTGCCTGTTGGGGAGTGGCGACGTCATCGATGTTCTCCAAGAGGAGAAGCCCGTGATGAAGCACACGGGAGTAGGAGGCTAAGTTGACCATGGTATTATCGCCATCAACTTCAAGGTCAAGTGTCGCATTATATTTAGTGGGACACCACGTGGAGGAGGTGGTGTGGTCTTTGGGGAGTAAGAGGCTTTTTCTCACCAGCAATTATGGGCCGACGGTCTCCGGAGCCTTGAAGGAGTCAAACGGACGGCTTTTGATGGTACACGTGGCGGTTGACAATACGATTGGTAGTGGTACTTAAAGGGGGTGGACTTATCCCTTTATTTGCTGGAGGAAAAAGGTTTCTAGTGCGATATTACACACTAAGGACGGATAGTAAATGGGGAAGATCATTGGGTTAGTCAATTGACAGTTTAGATAATTATTTTAGTTTTAAAACGAAGTTAATGAGGTAGTTTTCTCCATGGCTCGGTTTGTTCGTACTGTATCTTCGACACTGGAAAGATGCGAAGTAACCCCTTGATTATCAGACATTAATTTAGGAACAGGGTGACATTACTGTAGCAGCAACCTCCCCCTGAACTAGGAGGCACAACGTGCTGGGGCTTGGTGACTCTAATATTGGATGGTTTGATAGAAGAAGAAAGGGAAAAAAAGAGAATGCGAATTTTGTGGATCGAACACAAGACCTCCAGATTTCAGGACCGAAGTTTACTTCAGTCTGGCGCTCTCCCAACTGAGCTAAATCCGCTTTCTGATTTGTGGACACCAAATGTCGTATCGGTCATAACGGCGATGACGCCGTTTTCGGCCTCAAAACCGTTTTAGATGAGATCTGATCACCAGCAAGACTATGCATGGGACGTAAATCCACTATATGGACCATTCATCTATCCTACAACGCAATTTGGGCAAAGTCTGTGTGTATGTGTATTTAGAACGGCTCACGGAGCCGCAATTTATCTAGCGACACAATACTAAACAATGTCGGTAACAACGTTAGAAGTGCTTTGTACTGAGTATCAACCCAAGTAACCGTGCTGGTTATTCATCAGTTAATTAACTCGACTGGAGAGACACGTGCAAAGAAAGTGTAGTTTCCTTGGGAAAGAAGGGGTTTGCCTCATTCCCCAACTAATCAATGTAGGCATCCAACCATCTATCAGCCATGAATAACCGTCGGCCGTCCATTTCCTCCTGGACAAACCCTTCCACCAACTTATCAAACACTTTACGATCAAGTCGATGATCTCCCAGACCAATTTCGCCAAGTTGTACCGAACAACAGGCATCCTTAAGCTGTTCCACATCAATGTATAACCCTTCACGGAACTTGGGTACTTGTTCGGCGTGGCTAAACACCTTGAGAGCATTGTAGATCGTCATCCGGTTATCAAACTTGGAAAATTCTTTAGCCATGATGTTCAGAAACTGAGCAAAGTTGATGCCCTTTTCCGGATCGCCTCCTTCGACCAGAAGCATCCGTTCCAAGTCGGCTTCGGCGGGCACAGCCATGCCGAGTTGAGTGTAAAGGTTGACCAAGTCCTGCTTGGTGATTTGGGAGTCACGCAGCTCGCCGTCGATCAAAGTGAAGGCGTGACGAAGCTGGCTTTTCTGGTTGTTCAGGAGGGTGTTAAGGGCACTCATGACAACGACGGTGGGTGGGAAATCAACACGGTGGTAATGGTTTGTTTATGGTTTATGTTGTGAGAGAGGAAAAGGGCTCCTGTGCCGTAAGTCGCCTTTTTTCGCACTAGCTAGCCAGGGCTACCCACCACTATAGAGAGCGATAACCGTAAAGTCCATACTAATAGCCATACAGCCAAACCATAGAGTAAGAGTTGAACGAATCTTAAACCTTAGAGCTTATACTGTTAAAGTAACATACTGTTTAGACCACACTACAACTATTTCACTGGTTATTTCTTTGCATTTATCTTGACTAAGTTCTTACTTTGGTCGCATAGTAGGTCCAGCCTCACAATTTTTTTTTTTCCCGCTAGTAAGCTAGATTTTTTTTCAGTCACGTCTCGTTTCTTTATCGCTAGCCGCGAGCCGCACACCGTACCACACCATGTCCCTTTGCGACATCCGTCTCCAGGAAGAACGCAAGCTGTGGCGCAAGGACCACCCGTTTGGCTTCTACGCTCGACCCCAGAAGAACGCCGATGGTACCCTTGACCTTCGCCGGTGGACGGCGGGGATCCCGGGGAAAGCCAACACGTTGTTTGCCAACGCCGTCTACCCTGTAACCATCGAGTTTCCCGAAGAGTTCCCGTCCAAGCCGCCCAAGGTGAAGTTCCCCGCTGGATTTTATCATCCCAATGTTTATCCGCTGGGTACGGTGTGTCTTTCCATTCTCAACGAGGAACAGGACTGGCGTCCTGCCATCACCCTTAAGCAGATCGTGTTGGGGGTCCAGGAGTTGTTGAACACTCCCAACCCCGAGCTGCCGGCACAGGAGCTGGCGTGGAAGGCTTTCCAAAAGGATAAGACCCTCTACGAGAAGAAGGTGCTTGAACAGGCCAAACGGTACGCCCTGGTCTAGCGGGCCATTTCCCGTATATATATAGTGACCGAGGCCGCTGCTAATGTGTGTGTGTATAATAAGTGAGATAATATAATATTTGAGGTTATCACCAGTGTTTTTCAGCAGTCTTGAATTAATGGATATTCATGTAATTCATTTTTAATTTGAAATGACTAAAAATTTAATGACTTGACGCTTACATTGGTATGTAATTTACGAATCAGTCGTCGCCGTAATGATCATTCTGTTTGTGTCTATAACCAATATGATAGTTTATGTGGACTAAAGGGTACGAGAGCCATGTTTTCTATATCTAAAGTTAAACGAGCATCGCTAATGACATGAAGGAGAGGAGACAATACCATTTAGGAACAGGGCAGCTCGTTAATGATGTCCCGCAGTTTCACCAGCTTGGCTCCCATCGCCTCTCCTAACTGGCTGGTGCCCTTTTCCTTATATGTCAGCACCGCGGGAATGTCTGCTTTCAACCGCAGCACCAACGTCAGGTAGGCGCGAGGCTCAAGCTTGATGAGCGTGTGTAACGGGATCAGCATCCACGGCAGTTCTTCCTGAGGGATATTCATGAAGTAAGCGTAGAGACACCGCAACACTGCCTGGTGAGTGATGATCAAGATGTTTTCCTGGCGTTCTAATTCCATGATGATGGGTTCGAGACGAATAACAATGTCCCGGTACAGTTCACCTCCCCGATAACGGTATTCATACTTGTTATCGTCGCGAGCCTTGAAGTCTTCGGGAAATTTTTGTTCGATTTCCTCATAAGTCATGCCATCACAATCACCGGCATCGAGTTCGTCCAACGCCTTCCACAGAAGCTTCTTGGTGTAGGGCAAGAACAGGGCCGTCTGTTGGGTCCGTTTAAGGGTCAGAGTCCACACGGTCAAGTTGGTGTGAGGAGCATCTTCTCCCAACAGTTTGAGTACGAGTTCGGGAAGCTTCTTGGCGTACTTCCATCCTCGTTCACTAAGGTTAGCATCACCGCCGATTTGGCCCGTCAAATTGTACTCCAGTTCTCCGTGTCGCAGCAAGTAGATGGTGCGAGGCCGGATGTGTAAGTTCATCACGTAATAGACAATTCTCAGCTCCAAGTACAGCTGGATGCGGTTGAGGACGATCTGGGAGTTGACGTTGACCAATTTGATGAACGTAAGCTGGCGATCGTGGTCTCTATCTAACGGTTCGTAAGTAGACTCGTAGTGCTTTATCCGCTTCAAAAAATCCGCCGTAGCCACGTCAGCGCTCTGGCCTTGGTAATCGGGACTGGTGGTCTTTACATCAATGATATTGTGGAGGATAAGCTCGTCGTCGTCACACCACAGCTCCAAGAACATCGGTTCGATGGCATTGGCTCGACAGAGCTCCAAGATCTCGGCTCTACGAGCTCGCGTCAGGTTGGTAGCATCTAATACTCCCACCACACCATGTTCATCAGTAAACCATCGCATCATCTCGTCAATGGCTCGCTCGATCGCCTGGCGACGATACTGATTGCCCACAGCATTTGTAGGGCTGAAAAACTCGTGGGAAGCATCGACATCCTTGGCCAACTCCCGACGATAGTTGCCAACGTTGAAACACTTGGATTTGATCGAAAGCCACAGAAGATAGCGGACAATCTTCTGGGCAATGAGCAGCTTGCCTCGGGCAGGGAGACCCACCATCACCACACACACCCGCACGTTCTCGACGTGGGAAACGCTATATACGGGCATTCAATTATCTGTTTGTTTGGACAAGGACTCGGTCGATGGAGGCGGCAAGGTGACAGGGGGGGAGGTCAGGCAGAAAAATCGGGCTCGCTTAACCGGAACACACTTTGAAAGAATTTGTGGGGAGACTCGTCGTGCGCTAACCAGCTTTTTTTTTTCCGGTCGCACACACTGTACCCGCTTGGCGGCACACCCGTTCTCACACTATCGCTGTCTTTGACTAGGGAAAAAAGCCTGTGGTGGCGACGAGCGTGCGGGTATAACCGGAACAACTTTTCTTAATAGGGAGTAACGAAGCGTGACTACAATCAGTCCACCAAGGGTCCCATATTAAGGAACACAAAGGAAAGGAGATATTTACACAACAATCAGTAAAGCAAGTTTGTGTGGGGTGTTGTGGGCAGCATCGCCTCCCCACAAATCGACCCATACGGATACGTAGATATAACCTGATCTTCCTGTTTTTTGGTTAGGAGCGCAAAAACGCAAGATGGTGTCTAGCTGTCGCTGTCTCTCTGTCTCTCCTTGCCTGTCACTCCCAATCAGGATAGGGATCGTCCCTCCCAGGTTTATCCGATATTACCCGCACACAAGCTAATCGTGGACATGGTAGCGCTAAGGGGCCCCACCATCCACCTCCAGTAAGCTGAACATATCATGGACAACTATTTATGGCATATTTTCTCTATTGGCGATCTATGGGAATTGTCTTCAACGGTTTAGCCTGTACAGCCACTACTTGATCGCCATCGATCTTGCAATCAGTCACACGACATGTCATGAGACGTCGGTCGGCTCCACGTCGCCCGTCTATCCAAGGAAATTACCGTGGTTGTTCTTGAATTTATGTAGATTTTCATCACTATCTGCTTCATTCTTATTAGGTCAGATACTATACAACCATCGTAAAATTTGGTATGACTGCAAATAGCGTGACTTTCAAGTGATTGAGAGATAATCAAAGAAGAGAGCTGTTTCCGAGAGTTAGAGAGACTTGGCTTAAAAATCCCATTAAAACAACTACGATCAATCCTATTTAACTTCTACTTTCAAATGAAAGACCAATTGGATTTCGCTAATTTGACATACTTTCTGCAAATTTATAATAGCGACCTGAATTTGGTACTAAGTGATGAAATAAGGTTGTTGACCCCATCCTGTCTATACCCAGCCTAGATCATGTTAATCAGTGCAATGATGGCGACGGAACCATAACGGTGGCGGAGTGTTTATTGATGCTTTCATCTTTAAACCCTCCCGGCTCTTATAACTACGAAATCTTCTTAGTCAAGGTGTTGCCCACGGTGGACCAGATCTCTAGCCATAGCCTTTGCTTGATTTATTCTACAAGTAGTAGTTTCATTTGCAACAAAGTATACTGTTTGTCGTTGATTGTAAATTGGTTAAGAGTGGTGTTCGAAAATCCCCAATTACGACAGCTGCCGACGTCAACTTGAGCCACTACTACGAATTGCAACCCTATGGTAACTCCTTCGGCGTTTTTAAAGGGTCAGTCCATCAAAATGACTACTTTGTGGTGGGTGGATCTTTCGTGTTAATCGGAATTCGAGGGTAATTCTAAACCCCCACCTGCAAATAAATGAAATATCAAATACTGGTACCTTTGTATCATGCTACCAAGTCTATTTTGATACCACAAGTCTTTATTATTCATTTCGTATCTGAGTAACTAATCACCCAAATGCTCAGAGCTTCGAGGGCAATCATGGCTTGGAAGGAAACCAAGGTTTTGACTTCGCCTTGTAATACTTCATGCGCTGTTCATATTTTTCTGATGAGCTTTGGAATTTAACTTAGCGACAATTCTTACTCGAAGGACACCATGACCGTTCTTTCTCTTTCTCTTATAACAAGCTTCTTGGCTTGAGCTACATTGATGCCGCTTTAGCAGCTTCAGTCACGTTGCCGCATTGGAAGTACTGGTTGAACAAAATTTCAACTCTCTTTCAGTAGAACGAGATGATGTTCCAACTTTGCAATCCTCAGGTACCATAGTAACGATGACGCCATTGATTTACCCTTTGACACTCCTAGTTGTGATCAAGCCAGTGTTAAACCATTGTTGCTTCAACGATCGGTAGATCTACATGGGGGTGTCAACTTCGGCGTGAAGTTTACTCATCAAATCGAGGAGAGCAACCTTGGCTTTGCACATGTAGTAGTGTTTGATGGAAGACTTTCTGGAAATTCTTAATTCTTTGATGTACACCGTTACACCCCGACCCACCTCGCCATGGGCGTTATAGATGCTATTGTGAACAGTTTCCAATCGGTCACAAAGCTCATCAGATTCGTTAATAGTATATTTTGAAAATAGGGTTTCGATGTAATCAATGAACCGGTCATATTCCACTTGCGAAGATAGAGTCTTAGCGGTATATCTCAAATGAATAATATCTCGAAGCCGTTCTTGCTTGGCACACTGTTCAAGGTTCATGATTAATTCGTATTTGCAACGAATTCTGTCATTGCGATCCGGGTACTCTGGAATGTACTGGGGCGGTAAATCGTTCATTACGCCCCAGGCGAGGTCGCTGTAGGCGGTGCCGTTGTAGCGGTCGTTGCAATGGCTGAACCAGTAGTCAAAGTCGGCTTCATAGTGATACAACCATTTCAACCACTCTTGGGCTGACCCTTGACGGGGAACGGGTCGATGGTCGCGGACGGCAGCCACGATCTCTCTCCGCTGAGCAATATTTTCTGTCATTATCTGGGTCAAACTCCCGTCACCGGCGAAAGGGCCGTATCCTTTACCACCATTGTACGTCAACACAAACGATGGTTGAGGAGATTTCTTAGGGGTGTCATTGGTGTGGGCCGATCGACTCGATCCAGGTTGGACATCATTGATATCGTCTTCCAACCCCTTGTCGAGGCCTCTTTTGCGTGAAGTGAGTCTTCTGTCAATTTCGCCAAGTTGCGAGCTCACCTTACGACTGATATCATTGATAATGGCTTCGAACACTCTTATACGTTTGTCCAAACCCAGGTAAGCGTCAAGCACGCGGCGCAGGTGAATCTTATCGGCATTAATCAGCTCGTTGTAGAACTCTAGAAGATCCACCTCAGAGGAGGTTCTTGGTGTTTGCCCAAAGATCAAAACGTTATAAACGCTCATATCACTTGAATTTTATTCTCCTGTCAACACCAAGATTTTCGAATTGTTCGCTTCTTTAAGCAGAGGGGAATCCAGTCTCCTTAGACGCGTTGAATCAAGATTTACTTCATGTTTTGTCAGTCAGACGCGTCACTTGAATTCTGAGGCGTCGATGCAGTATACTTCTTATCAGCCATTAAAAGCACACTAAACCAAACGTGGTATTAGACGAGAGGTTGCTATTGAGGATGCCCCTACTTGCCATCTCGCTTCCGTCAATTTTCGAACGATACGCTCAGACCAAATAATCTTAACGGTGGCAAAAGACGATCAGCCAAAATCTAAAGTCAAGTATGTCAGCTCAATCATTACAATCGTTACATTGTTGAAAGCTGGATGGATAGCGTTGCTGGTTAAGTTCGAGGTCCGGTAGTCGTTGTCATCCCCAATTAGATCCAATAAGAGTCATCCAAAATACGAAGTTTAACTAGATGACATAACAACCAATCAAGTAGCTTACAACCCATTGTTGTATTCCATCATTAAATAACCAAGAGAGAATGGTGGTTGCTAATGGCCACTAATAAACCAAAGGGCCACGTTCGCTACCATCATTAACCCTTTTTTCATACAAAACCACAGTAAGGTTTCGTCTATCTTGACGAAATGCAGATGGAAGGGGTTACCATTGTTGGGTCTTTGTTTGCCAACGGCTTTTCAGACAATAGTCGTCCGCACCCAACCCCACTAGCCTCACACCCCTAAGCTAAAACTCAGAGTACATAGCAACCACCCAGTTGTCATGACGTCGACGCTACAGCCGTAGCTAATTGGTCTGGTTGTGGAGAAGGAAGGAAGCAATGGAAGGAAGTGGGTTTGTGGTCGTCAGCCACGATGGCGTATGCCACACGACCGCATGCACGTCGTCAGCCCACGCTAACACCCGTGGACGAGGCTCGAACACCCGGTCGGTGATAGATGAAGACAGTCCGGGTTTCATCGTATCCCTTGTACCCCTAATGTTTCACCATCAGTTTCAGCTAAGCACGTCACCTATATAAACCTCGCCAAGCCCCCCACCTTACCAACTTTTTTTGGTCCTAAATGTTTTGCTCTTCCCCCACCCAAACGCCGCTATATCTAGTGGTATCGACGATGAATTGGGGGCAGCCGTCACCGGTGGGGGCAGAGCGCAGCAACTAGGCGCGCGCGCTGACAGCGCCTCCCCCCTCTCTAGGTTACCTCTCCACGATGAGCGAACCGGCGCTGTCCGAACACGAGCGGCCACGCCCTAGCGCCAGTCCTGGCGACCCGTCGGTGCCGTCAGCGGCGCCGGCGCCGTTGGCGGCGCCGCCCCCACCGACGCTGGTGCCGCAACCCGCCATCATCAACAAGCACGCGCTTCTGAACTTGAACCGCACGTTAAAGGCAAAGCAAAAGGGGATCAAACACGCCGCTAGCAGCGGCGCCGGTGGTGTCGCCAGCGGGCCGCTGACGTTGGCCACGGCCCCCGCAGTGGGCGACGCCCTGGAGCCCAAGGAAGACGCCGGCGACGACGTGGCGCTGGGCGCCGACGACGGCGACCCCCGGCAGCGCAAACCCAAGCGGATCCTGAAGCAGGCGCTGACCAAGACCGACTTCTTCGCCGCCAAACTCGCCCTGGCCGTCCACGGGTGCGATCTGCTGGACTCGGACGAGACGTTCGTCTACGACCAGCCCCAGGCGCCTGACGCGGCGCTGCTGGCGGTGGGCAGTGTCTACCTGCCCAGTGTCGTCGACGGCGCCGCGCTCGAGCCGGACTTGGGCGCCGCCGCCGCCTACGACTGGCCGCCGGCGCTGGCAGCGGCGCCGGCGCTGGCGCTGTTGTTCACCGGCGCTGGCGCCACCGCCCTTGCCTCCCACTCCGGCCCCCACCTGGTGCGGCTGGTGCTGGAAATGCTGCTACCGGATACCGCCGACGCCACCAAGCTTCGTCCCCGAAAACTGATGCTGACGGTGGCGCTGCGCCACGACGACACGTTGGCGACCATCAAAGGGTGCGGGCTGCCCGGTCCCCTGGTGGGAGCGCTGGTGGGCGCCGGCGACGACCACTACAGCTACGACGAAGTCGACGCCGACGACGACCTTAGTAGCGACGGCGACGATAGCGACAGCCTGCGGCCGCCGGCGCCGCACCCGCCCCACACGCCGCCGACGAAAGCGCTGGCGCCGCGGCGCAAAAAGTCGCCGCTGGTGACGCTGCTGCTGAAACTTCGGCTGACGACGCTGAAGTTGTTCGATAAAAAGGGGTCGCAGCCACGGCGGTACCTGATTATCCCCCACGACATTGACATTGACGACTTTGACGATGACCTCATCTACTACGACAACGCGCGCTTCCCCTACGTGCTGAGCCTGGGCACCAATACCCCGGGGGAAGTGCCGCCGTTCTGCGGGCCGCCGTTGGCGTCGGCGCCGGCCCACAAGTTGCCCCACGCCCGCCTGCTTAATTTGGCGCTGAAAAAGAAGCACCATCGCTACTTTCTGATGGGAGCGCCCCTCCCCGGCGCCCCCGGCGCCGCTGGCGCTAGTGGCGGCGCCACCACCCCGGGCGCTACCGGCGCTACCGGCGCTCCCACCACCGGCGCCGCCATGGCCAACCAGCCGCTGCCGACGTGGACCCAGGGATTATTGCCGGCGCTGCCCCGTAATTACGATACCTTCGACGAAGAACCTCTTTTGCAAAATCCGGCCAAGGAATTACGCAAACAGACGCTGTTTGCCCTGCTGCGGTACCATAATCCGATGATGCTGCCCCACGACCTCTATCGCATCAAGCTGGAAGAGTACTCGCGTCGGGGGCGGTTCCAGTGCTTGCGGCTGTTCATCTACACCTTACTTTCGGTGGTATTCATCATGACCGTCGGTTTCAGTCTTGGTTTCATCTTGGCCACCACCAAACAATTGGAAGACGTCCAGATCCTGCTGATCGACCAGGCGGTGGTGGCGCTGGACGAGCTCGTGTTTAACGTGGCGGTGCTGGCGGTCAACCCCGGGTGGTTTACCATCGATATCGCCGACGTCGACTTGCTGGTATTTGCCAAACTGGGGTACCTTGATGACCCCGACCCTCCCCACGAATATGCCGTAGAAACGGTGGTGTTGGGACTGGTTTATCAATTCAGTCTGCCCATTAGTTTCACCGGAGGCGTGTTCAATCGTGATCGTCAGACCCAAGTGGCTGAGGTTAAATTGGTGGGACCAGGCCGTAACGTTACTGGGCTCGACGCCGACTCTAAGGATAACTGGCACAAGTGGAACCGGATCATCAAACACCCGTTCGATTTGATTCTACGGGGTAATCTCCAGTATAAGTTGCCAATGTCGTCCCAACCCCGATTCGTCACCGTGAACAAAGTGGCCTATATCGACCCTAATAGCGATTAATCTATCTAGCCCAATATATTACCCAACTCCTCATGGTATTAACTTATGAAACCAACACCACTCTGAAACATGACCATACTGAAACATGACCATCTGTGGCGTGTTTCCTATTTTACAATTGAAATGAGAAACGTGGTGTCACTAAAGTCCAAAGCTATTTGCTTCCACGTCAACGTGATGTAGACTAACTGTCGGTTGATCTGGAACCACTAGTGAATGACCACGTCTTTGTATACGTTATTAAGATTAAACGACACGTTGTTTAAGGCACGAAGTCCGTTAACGGCATCAATGGGCAAAAGGTACCATCACTACATCGCAAACGGTCCGTCCGCTATCGCTAATCCCATGCCGCTGGCAGAAGGGTCACTAGTTGTGGATATCCTAATGGCTTGGTGCACGGTTGCGCAAATCAAACTAAATGGCGAATTTTGACGGCAATGGCCACGCCTAATGTTGCCACTTGAAGGTGCTCCTTATGGTCTAAAAACGCGTGGCTATCATATGAGCCAATGTCCAAAAATTTGATGAGTTTGGTTGTTGTCGATGGTCGGAGCTGGAAGCTGAATGTTGGCGAGATATTTTGACTCGGGATCGCTGCTGTCAAGGTGAAACGTTGACTCGGGTACAAAAATCCCAAAACCCAGCCGACGATGTCAAACATCAAAAAAAATCAGAAAAATTCATTTGCTCTGATTCATGGACTTCATGACCGGTGGATACCAGTGAACGTATTTTTGGCGGTTTTTTTGGTGTGAAGCTTGGTAGTAATCGACCAGTTACAGGCTTGATAACATGACCTTTCCTTTTTTAGTGGTTTATTTTTTAGCCCTTTGGAGATCTCTAACGATCTGGGGAGCCAAGTCAGCGAAAGTGATGGTGGACGACAAGACCCTTCCGTTTGTAGTGGTGTAGATAGTCACCACAACTATCATCCGACGACAGTCAAAAGTTGCCGGAGCCACTCAAGCGGCCATCAAAGCTCTACGTGGGTCCGGTGTTTGATCACACGGCCTCGCCTTTTGTAGACCAAATGTCCGAGTCGGATAGCTCAGCTTGTCTTGCGTTTTATAGCTGTTCTGAGGTATGGTTGACAAGCAGCAGCCGTCACAATGTATATGACACTGCCAAGCGACGTTTTAGACCATTTCCCATCGACAAAACGTGGATAACTTGCGTCCCCTAATAGTGCAATACTCAAGTTTACAAAAACGTCGTGTGGCTATGAAGAATGAAAAAACGAGTTGGCATTTATCGACCAAAAGTTCATGGGACTTGCGATTTGGCGACTTATATGCAGGCAATATTATATATGCTCCAATGAGTGAGCTTCAGAATACGGACGATTAAAGCATATCCAAGCCTTTGATTGGATTAATATTGCAAACTACGCATTGCCAAAAGCTTTAGTTTTGATAGTTACAGGCAATCCTTTGTCTTCTGGTGTATGACACCTGTTTCAAGGACCAGAGCAACTCGCTTTTGGACATCGCCCGGATGATCCCGGAAGGACCCCGGGGGATCCCGGAGGCCAAAACCCCGGTCAAGCTTTTTGGGGTGTCCCACTGTTAAGACTCGTCGCATCTCAAAAATATAAACGTCAAAATAACGAGATCAATGCCAATGGACGCATAGAAGCGATACTTAGCTATTGTAGATCACACTGCTGGCTTCTTGCCAGGTGGCTCTGATTTCTGATTACCCTTGTCCTGACTGAATAAATCGCAGTTTTCGCTTTTTGGAGAAAAAATGCAAAACTGAGAACCAAAATGACGACATAAAGTCGAAATTTCAGAAAATTACAACTAACATATTTGGATGTGATCAAGCCCAAACCTATTTCATTCCATTTTAACATCATACAGAATCGATTTGTCACATTAGTTGTCGGTTGATTTTTGACCACTAGTGAATGACCACGTCTTTGTATATTGTTGGCATGGTGAATTTTGACGGCAATGACCACGCCTAATGTGGCCACTTGAAGATGCTCATCATGGTCTAGAAATCCGTGGCTATCATTTAAGCCAAAGTTCAAAAAATTGATGAGTTTGATGGTTGTCGATGATTGAGCTGGAAGCTGGGTTTGGCGAGGTAATTTGACTCGCGCTCGCCGCTGTCACGTGAAAGGTTGACTCGGGTGCGCACCTAATGTGGAGCCGCTAGACAAACGGTTAGGCGCGATGATCCGAGAAAACCCCAAACCCCAGCCCAACTCGACAAACATCAAAAAAAATCAGGAAAAATTATTTGCTGTGATTTAGTGACTACATCACCGGTAGATACCGAAAAGCCTATTTGTGGCGATTTTTTTGGTGTAAAATCTTGTAATAATCGACCTATAACCCATTATCACGTGTACGGCTCTAACCAGTCAATTGGCATGTCAAGCAAGTGACTGACGAGTCTAACAAGTAACGATTACACTTTCCTGGCTCCAGTAATGGTCTTCGTCATCTTAAAGCAGTTCATTATGGTAGCAAGATTGGATAAAGTAGACGAGACTGAAGGATCAACAAAACATTAGTTATCTTGGGAGCTTTGGCCAACAACGCCGTCGTCTGGTCCTGGAAAAAGATCGCCAACAACCCCCGCCTCACCAGAACCACCTCGGCCTGGACTTTGTCCAGCAACGTGCCGGTGCACCACACGACGCGTTGAATAATACGACTCTTAACTCGAGATTCGACACCGAAGGACATAACAAGCCGCTCAGGTTATCACAATGGGGTGCTGGCACCGTCATCAGCAATCCAAAGCAACCAGGGAGCATTCCAAAGGCTAATATCGTCGGGTATGATCGATTTGTGAACCAACCCATATCGAGAGCTCTTAATCAGTATGGGAGTATTTTACCCGACCATCAACCATGGACCAACTCTGATGACAGTACGATGGGTGTTCATGACGTACTCCACGAACTTGAATTCGAAACAACAGCTCGGTTGGTTATCGAACATCGCCATTGGCATTATTGGGCCGGAGTCTAGTCTGACGGGATACAGTGAAGGTACGGTACACCACTCACAAGTCGCCAAACTTGAAGTAGCGAAGCCTTTCAAAGACAATATCATACCACGGAAGAACTGGACTCACGCTACTAAACGCGGAGAATGACAAGATTCAAGCAAGGATGAGGTTGATAACTTTATGGAGCAAGGTTTGAACCGGTGGACAGGATCCCGGAAGGTTATAAAACCAATTCCACTCATGTGGAACATGTCTTATCGGAATATAATCGCACCACCAGCTCTACCATCTTGAGAACCTGCGATGTCACCAGCGGTTGGTGGCTCAGGGTCAATAGCACCAAAGGGCCGGTAGCAGCACCGCGCCTGTTCTTGGTGTTCTTGGTTGTGTATCATCAGCAGGAGCCCCCACTGCTGCAATGCCAGGTCCAATTGCGGCACTTTATCATAGTGGGCGGGGAAGATCCATGATGGGGTATGGACAACTCCGACGGATTTCGCGTCGCGACGCGATGAGCCCCGCCGCACCAACCGATAAGATCAGGATCGATTGAGAAATAATCACTTATGAGGGATACGATTATCGCTAGCACGTTCAATTACGGTTCCTACTACTTCTGTAACAGTCATGAATCGAAGAAAAGCAACCACCGTCACTAGATGGGTTCATTAACCAGGACACTTGCTTTACACTGACCCCGCGTATTGCAAGAAAAAATTACGGTTTACGCTAGTTAGTAGCGACTCAAAGATGGCTTACTATGTTTTAGCCGGTGGCCTTTTCACTTAGACAAAGTTTGACGGAATTTGACGGAATTTGAAAATTCATCGATTTGATTTGTCGTTTTTGGCTACTTTGGCCTAGGGGTTGGTCGCACCAAAAACACGTAAAATGTACAATAACGAGCTCGATACCAACGAATGAAAAAAAGCAATACTTGGATTTTGTAGAGCAAACTGCTGGCTTCATGCTAGGTGGCTTCGGTTTCTGTAAACCCTTGACCCGACTGAATAAATCGCAAAAATGACCACTCAAAAAACGTCAGATCGCATGAAATCTGGTTCCAAAAAGTTTCGAAATTGAGGTTTATTAGGCAATTACTATAAAGACAGAGACGTGCTGATAGTAACGGTTGTTTTATTTTTCCATTTACCGCCTTTAATGGTGCAATCTTCGCCAATTCATATTATACGGTTAGGCGCGATGATCCGGGAAAACCCCAAACCCCAGCTCGACGATGTCAAACATCAAAAAAAATCATGAAAATTTAATTGCCGTGAATTAGTGACTACATGACTGGTAGATACCGGAAAGCCTATTTGTGGTGATTTTTTTGGTGTGAAATCTTGTAACAATCGACTTATAACCTATTCTCACCTGTACTACTTTAACCAATCATCAGCATGTCAATGAAGGGACTGATAAGTCCAACAGTAAACTATTACACTCTCCTGACTTCACCAGTGGTTGTCGTTACCTTAGAACAATCCGTTACGGCAGCACGATGGGATTGTTCAATCAAAGTGACTCCCATAAAGAAGATACAGATGTTGGCATTGCCAAACGGAAGTTCAGTCTCCTAGGTCTATTTAAGATTGCCATTTCAAGTTGTTGTCATTAACCCTTATATATTCGGTATGTATATATTTAAGTGCCGTTGTATATTCGTCATGATTAGTAATAATCATCAAGATGCTTCATCCAGTCCGCTTCCCAGCCTACAGTGATCATTCGAGCGGACGACCCATCAGATCCACTCGACGACTCTCAGGTGATGGCAGGCGCTTTGTTGTGTGCTGACCCCGCTTACAGAGCTGGTACGGGCAATCGACCGGACGATCGAACCTCCGCGATGAGAGGCACGCAGATGGTGTGACGTGACCCCAATGGGTTCCTGGGAATTGGACTGGGTGTTGCACCATGACAATTGCTTGAGCATGAGACAACAAGACAAAACAGCAAGCAGCAGTGGCTAAGCCTCGGGTGGTGGCTAGCCTTGTTCGTAATCTACAACATCCAACGGTTGGCATGGTGTTGTTTCGCGGATTCTTCGAAGCTTTCCGGTCAACAACACCATGCCAGCCAATAGGTTACAGCATTCGCTCTAGCCACTACGGCGTCTGGTAGTTTTGGCGAGCAGCAGCAGCAACAGCAACAGCATCATCAGCAGGCCATGCCAACTGGTAGTGTTGGGTCATGGTTGGCTAGTCATGGCTCTAGTGAAGGTTCAGCTCATGATTGATTTTTGGGCAAGTAAGGTTTTGAAAGGAAAATTCTTTCGGGGCAAAAGGCCCTTTTATATTGACAAGAAGGGATGGGAAGGGAGTAGGGGGCGTCCTGGATACAAGCCAGCGGGTCACACAATTCATACAAAGGCCATTATTTCGTCGACTTGTCGACCCTGGGTAAGGTGCGTCGGTGTGCGTTTAGGTCTGATCGAGTGGGGTTTTGTGGACTGTGTTTGGACCATCGTCTTGTACGGATCAGTAGAAACTCATGCTCACTTCCCCGGTGTCGATACCTCGAAAACTGGTAAAGATAGTGTCATGTGTGGGCGATTTGGTGGCGTCGAGATATTTTTCAACTTGTTCTTTTTTGGAAACACAATTCCGCGTTCCCAACCGTACGCTCAGATCATTTTGCACCGTATAGGTACGGCCATGCAAAACTCCAGTCCTGGCACGACGCGACATTGTCGTTCTAGTTCCTCTCCACAGCCCGAATACAACTCCGCCCAGACCAACAGTGATTGAGTCCCGTAGGAGCTGTCACACGTCTTATCAGTTAACAAAACGCTTACATGTGTATTGAACACACTCAAATGTTGATCTGGTGTCTTTGAGCTCTAGAAGCGCAACAAAGGCCACACACCCAGATCGATAGGTTTAACAGTTCACAGTATAGCGCATCCAACATCTTCTTCCCATTTCCATGTCATTAGTTTATTACCGACGACATTCATGGTGCTAGTAACAATGAGCTTCAACGGTTATGTCCCCTTTCTCTTTTGTGTGGTGCACACCAAACATTTCGTTTGTACTGAAGGGTACTGAGTACAAACCTAATATCAATGTGTGAAAGGCGACACCAACCATAAACGCCCATGACTTCTTACACCCGAATAGACCAACTGGATTCTCCCTAATAACAGGCACATGAATACCTTGGCCGTGACGCTCCACCCCCCACCCCTCTCACGTGCAACGTGCGGGTAACGCTTTCAACAAGCGCTCTTGACTCATTGGCGCTAGGTGAAAAGTTTGGCGGGCGCGGCCCTTTCGAGGGGTCGAATCCTGTGGAACAGAGGCGTCCCCTCGCTCCAGTAACACCGAACAACCGTGGCGACACGCTGTCCTGTCGTGTCGTCGCTTGTAATTGAAAAAAAAGAAATGCGAGGCGACAAAGTTTGAGGATGTAGATCGCAGCGATCGATCGGTGTAAGGGGGACGATACGATCGAATTGAGTCACAAAAGCTAGTAAAAAGCCTTAACCAACCAGTAGACCCAAAGCTCGCATTTTCTGTAGGAGTTTTGTCAATGAGAATGGACTCAAACAGCGGTGGTTGTCTCTAAGCCCCAAATGCAAGACTGCAGTTAGACAAGAACAATTGGTTTTCCCCCCTCTTCCCTCCCCACGACATTCGCACTCGTGATGTATAAAACCCACAGTTCTCCCTTCTCGTCCCGGATTATTTTCCTCAAACAACACCGGTCACAAGACACCAATGAAGTTCAACCAAACTTACCAAGAGGTGACTCGGCGGTTGTACACCTGGTCTACGGCCAACAGTACCGTTCCTCCTGGCGACCCCAGCAACGTCACCAATGCCACTGTCGCCAGCAAAATCGTTGATTACGCCGGTATCGCCATCGACGTTGATATTGCCAATGCCATTGCCGCTTACCAAAGCGCCGCTGCCGCTAACCAAGGCGCTGATGTCGTCCCCACCCCGTGGGTGTGGGACTTGTTCCCACTGTTCCAACAATTATCGACGGTGTTCAACAAGATCCTGTCGGTATATGACTTATTGGCAAACTGGATCATCACTTTTCTTCATGGCGCCGTGGCCGCCGTGTTCGCCGTCGTCCAGTACTTGATGACGATCTATTCCCACGTGTTGTGGATGCCCATTCCCATGATGTCGCCTGCTCCCGTGGCTTCCCCGCCCAACGTCTTTTCTCGCGTGTTTGGTATAACGACGCCGCCGCAACCCCCCGCACCGGCGCCGTTGGTCAAAGTGTTCCACTATGCTTTCGGATCAATGACGCCGCCGCGATTCCCCGCCACCACGCCGACGTGGAAGCTCATGCTTTATCTCCTTGAACTCAAGACGCCTCCGCAATTGGTTCCGTCGCCGCTGTTCTGGAGAAACTGGTTCTTCGCCCCGCAACCGGTGGCCGCTACCACCATGGCTTCCACCATCATCGCCGTCACCACCGTGGTGATAATGTTGGCGACTTGCTATGGTTTGTTCAAGATGGTGCGCCGACTTGTTTCCTCGTGGCTCAAGCCTTATCGTCAGCAATCCCCACCCACCAACTGGGTGGTGTCGACGGTCAAGTGCCTGGCAATGGCGTTAGCGTCGCCGTTAGTGTACCACTTGGGTGCCGCCGTGCCCGAGCCAATCATTGCCCGTTGCCGCCCCCACACCTGGCCCCTCCACCAAGTGTTGGGGATGCACTCCGCCACCTCAACTCCACCAGGTCCCTGGATGGGTATGGCTTATCGTGCTCGTCGCTGCGTGTGTCGGAGACATCGTGGTGTCGTTTGTGGTGCGTCACCTTGGCTGCTGGGCCAGCGATGCCATGATGCCGATGAAGATCATGACGTTGCGGTTGGGTCGCCGCTTCCAACTGGTCATGACGATCGTCGGCAAGAAGACGCAGGCGTTGTGGTCGTCCTTGCGTTGCTTCCGCTATTTGGCGATGGCCATCATTGTCACCGTGACGATGCTGCAATCGTTGCTGTTGTGGTTGTGTTCCTTTGACCAGTTGGTGACGTACGTGTTCATGCTGTCGGTGGGGTTGTGTCTCGTTTGCTATGCGGTGAAGGCCGTTGTTGACTTCGTGGTCCATGACGAGTTGCGAACCTTGGTGAATCAAAACAACATGTTGGGTTACTTTATTGGCGTCCTCGATTACGAGTTTAACCGCCTCTCGAATGGCCTGGGCGATGTCCTGGATGAATTCTTGCGCCAGCAGCATCTCCTTGAGCGGGCGTGTCCCCAGCTCCCCACACGAGACCACTAATGGAATCGTCTTTCATACTTCAACAAGTTTTTCTCTCTGATGATGTTGTTGTGGACATGGAGTACGACCATGTTCCTTTGTGTTGCAATGATGTTTGATTGGGAACAAGCTAATGTTCCCCCGTTCGGTTGGTTGATGTTGCTGCTGACAAAGCAACGATTAACGTTTTTGTTTCGGTTTGATTGGTTGGGCCGGTCTGGTTTCCGTCCACTGTGGGTTCGTTTTGGTGTTCTTTAGGGACGCCACGTCCACAGCTTTACCCTTACCATTTGTGATGATAACGAGTAACGAGTTTTATGTAATGTGATAACAGACGTATTTCGAAACCCTTGTAGACACACGTGGAGATGGCAGGGATACCTTCTTGTCTTTATCTTTAAAACGCAATTTAGGGATTGGATTGTTGTTTTTTTCCTGCCTCAAATCCTTGACGTCGATTGTGCCGTATTGGGAAATTGCCGCACGTGACGTTGAGATAGCCGATATCTCATTGCTTTATTTAATTGTGTAGGTGACGACATGGCATGGAATTATTAGGTTCTGACCAATACATCAAATGGAAAAGAACAATACAACAAAGAATGTAATTAGACATATGCCGGATGATTATCTATTTGATCTAATGCCAGTTCTCGGGGCAGGGTTCATAATGTAGTATCACCACTACACCATCATCATTCTCCACCCTAACCACCTTTCAACCACTGAAGCCAGCCACTAAAGAGATCGTACTCAAAGTGATGTGAATGGCGTGATTCCGTGGATGTTGTCTATTTCAGGTTCAAGCTAGATGTCAAGGCAATTGTCCAGAAGGTCTAGTGTTAGGGTCTAAGCGATGATCTGACCGTTTTAACCGAAACCTTATCTCCATCATCGGAAGATCCTTTGCATCGAGAATGATCTAAGTCTGATTTAATAAGTTTCTTATACTTTTACTGACATGATGAGGCTTATATATGTGGTAATTGGTTCCATGAGTAGCGACCAGAAATGTACATGGCCACAACAGTAGAGATATCACGTCCTAGAAATATCACCACAGTAACCATCACCTTGTAAAAACTAAAAACCTACATATGGATACACCATCACCTCTTTGTGATTTGCAGAGAACAGAGTGGTTAACAATCTACTTATAAACAGCCAAATATCAACCTAATATATTTCCCCATTTAGCATGGACGTGGTGACGGTATCGCCAGCGACGTTAGCTGCCATTCAACAACAACTTACTCGAGTTCATACTCTCACTGCTTCTCCCCATAAGGTCAAAGTCACCTCCAAGCAATCGCTCATCAAAGAACTATACCAAGCTGTGGAATGTTGTCAAGTAAACTTGGTCAAAGTGTCAACCCAATTACGGCGAGCTCAAGCCAAGCTTGACGATGATGGCGATACGACGGTGGTGGAAACCACGGTGTCAATCCCCGAAGACTACGCTCATGATGTCGAGGTGGTGCTTCGGTATAATCGCCTCAATCTGATCTTACACCAACTGGCGCTGGTGACGTGGAGCCAAGTGTTTGGCTACTTGGAGTATCAGATCGCCAAGCTGCCTCGGTGGTGGCAGGTGAAAGTATTACTCCCTCCACCATCATCGTCAACCCCTAACGGCTCAGGTCGCGAGTTCGACCCCCCGTGTCGCCAATTCCCCGAACTCGCCACCGTCGGTGCTAGTCGCGCCAGTCGCGATGTACTACGAGCCCTGGTCACTCTCTGGAAGTGTACCGTAGGCATCTTATGCCATGTCCTTGCCAAAGGCGGCCATTTATACGGAGGTGTCGACCTCCACGTGTTTCTGTTGCTTTGTGGATTGGTCCGCGAGCTGGTGGCGGTGCTGCCCCTCGACCTCAACCAGGCGATGCGCGAGATGCTGAAGCTCGTGGCGATGATTGTCCACGACTATCTCGAAGGGTGTCGCCACCACGCCCAACTCGAGGCTGCTTAGGGGTTGCCATTTTGCCTCCTGGAACGAAAGTCTATATACAAACAAAAAATACCACTTAGTTTCGTCATTTCAAAACAGTTTGCGCTTGTGCTCCAACATCTTGTCAGCCAGGGAAAACTTGCGCTTCTTCATGAACGACCAGAGAAGTAACCCTGCCAGCGCCACCGAAAGCCCAAACCACGTAATGAGGTACTGAAGATGGTTATTGGAGAATTTAAGCTTGGGGTGTTGAGCAATCGGCACCCCACTTCGGACAAACTCAAACTCTTGGTACACCATGGTCTGGTCGTCGTCGTGATCGTGAATAAACTGAGAATCAGCCTTTGCAGTAGGAGTAGAAGTAGGGGTTCCCTTCAGCCATAACCGAGATAACACTCCCAGCTTAGCGGAACCCGATTTGGCATCACCACCATTAACTTGTTCGGGAGACTTGTATTCGGGATGGTCGTGCATGTCGTAAATCATTTGACAGTAGATGGGGAGAGCTCCCAGTTGTTCCGACATGGCGGGGATGTCGTGAACATTGAATAACCGCAGACCCGGTTCGTGTTCGAACTGGAGCTTCAGCCGAGTGGGCATTTGCCGGAAAAGCGCCTCAATCTCGATTTCCCCTTGCGGCATCGCCAAGTGACTTAAGTAGCCCTTGCTCCGAGTCAGCGGCACCACTCGGTCCTTCAGAATCCACCCCCGTTCCACTAAGATCGGTTTACCATTTTTGCGAATAAAAGGCGTCACCACAAGGTACCCCACTTGGCCATCCTTCATCCGAGGTCCCAAGAACATTTCCTGGTCATAATCGAAATGACCTTTACACTTGAATCTCCGGTAATCGAACTCGGGAATGACATCGGGATCAATCACCGCAGGAATCTCTTCTATGGGAGGCAGGGCAAGGTTGTTTTCACATTTAGCGATTAAATCAGCTTTCCACTGGAGACGTTTCACTTGCCAACATCCTAACCCAAACAGAATCACCGGCATCGCCACCATGAGCCCCAAGAGGAACCGTCTGAGGATGGGGGTTTTCGCCTGGTGTTCCAACGTCGAGAGATTGCCCGGGTTGGCCTTGACGGGCTTCCAGTCGATGGTCGATGTTTTCACTGACCGCACAAACCTCAGGAAACGTGGCCGTATCGGCGTACGCCGCATGGGGAGGCCAAGGCGTGGAGTGATCATTGGTAGGATGATAAAGGGGAAAGGGTTATACGGGGTTTGCGCGCGATCGATGCCATTATAGTGGGGGAACGACGGTAACGATAAAGTGGGTTTACAAAACGATAAAGGGATTAAATTAACGTCTGTATTGATTTGATTGCAATTAGTTAGTGTATGGCAATTTTTCTGGAATTTTTAGTGGGATTTTTGGTTGAATTTTGTGATGATCTTTAAATCGAACCATACTACTACTGACGAGAAGACTAATTATCGTCAATTTACCTGTAAATACAGATGATAATAACAGTTTATCGGTGTGACTAAAAACTGTGTAAAGTTAGAGTGAATTAAAGTGTAACAATGACCTGATTTATACGTTTACTATTTTTTTAAGGTCTTGATTATGTAGTGAGATAGTAACGATGGACAATTCACTCTGAAAATACTGCTTGAAAGTGATAATGTCTTTACATCAAAGACACGTAATGATCCAACAGTAAGCCAACTTACACATTCTGACTCCGATCATTACATCATCACCCAAGAATCCCCCACATTATTGTCACGTTTAAGCGGATCTACCGACGATCAATAATACCCATCATCACAAAACCAGTACATGTCCACAAATCCTCCTCCACCCCATTGTTGCACGTCACCTGGCTTTTATGCGAGAAATTACGTAGTTTACGTCAAAATCGAGTCTTATATCCGTCGTCACTCATTTCTATGTACACTAGCGACCAACGTTCAACAACAAGCTGTTGCCATCGTCGCCTTCGCCCTTGCCGGGCAAGTAGGTCACGTTGGGCAGCGCCGCAAGGGTGCCGGCAATGTCCTTCAGCGCTTCCAATCTCCGGATCATCAACAACCCGTCGCCGGACTTGGCCAACGCCTTCAGCACAAGGTCGGCCAGCTCGGCTTCCCCTTCGGCACGGATAACGTTGGCTTTCCGCTCTTGTTCGGCCTTTTCCACAAGGTACTTGGCCCGTTCGGCGTCCTGTTGGGCAATTTGCTTCTGTTCCACCGCCTTGGTGAACTCACGCCCGAACGTCATGTGGGTGATCAGGACATCGTCCAAGTCGATACCAAACTCGCCGGCCCGACGCAGGAGCTCCTGGCGAATGCGGGCCGACACGAGCTCTCTTTGAGTGATGAGCTCCAGGGCGTCGAATTGCGCCACGATACTCTTGAGCACTTCGTTCCCCACCGACGGCAACACCCGTTCGTCGTAGTCCAACCCCAAACTCTGGTAGATCTTGGGCAATTCCTTGACTTCGGGGTGGTGCAACACTCTGAGGGTGATCAGCACCGTCTGCAAGTCCTTGGACCCCGTGGTGGTGCTGATGGTCTTGGGACGAGTTCTGACATCGTACACCACGGCTTTTTGGAGCCAGGGGACGAGGAAATGGGTGCCTTCGCCCACCACTTGGTTTTGCACCCCGTTGATCCGGTCGAAGATCACGGCGCGCTTACCCCCGGGGACGTCGTACATGGCGCTCTGGCCAAGGGTGATGGCCACACCAGCAGGAATGGCAATTTTGCTGAGGATCTCGGCCACACGGGACATTATTTGATGGCTGGGGTGGTGTGGTGATTAGAAAGGGCAATTGGGTGTGGGTAAGGATGATTGCCACTGGTAGTGCGACTGGGGCCAGTGCGGCTTTTGGTGACTATATGCAGGTGTAAAAAAAACCTTGCCATGGATGGCTCGGAGCAACCAAACCGCGACTTTATATGGAGACGAACAACACAACCAATAAAGACCTTAATGTGAAGGTTAAGGTCTTAGCTTCCAATAAAGGACTTTGGTGACGGAAAAAACGTCATTTGCCAGTTTTGAAATGTTGTGATTTCAGAGCTTTATCATCCTTGGTGTTTTTCATCCGACAACATTGGTTAGTACGTCACCTTTGGTGATGGAAAAGTCGACAAAACTCCGAAACAACCACTGCAACCATTAGAAACCAACTAACCAATAATTATCTCGTTGGTTTAAACATCAAAACCACGAACTAAATCCTCCCTAAACGTCTTGTATCGTCTACTATTAGGTGCGAGCCCAACAACCAATAATCATCCTCAGGACACGACCTCTCCACCACCAAACAGGGATCGAATTACGACGGCAAACACGAAATCAGACCACAAACTGTACGCCGACGGGCTGGGGGAGTGGGGGAGGTAATTACCACCGAGTGCATGACGCCCATTTAACCTAATTGGGAAGATAGGGTTTGCCGCATAGTAAAAATAACATAATGGCGACGGGCGCTGGCGAACCTTGCGGGCTCCGGGGTGAGGCACTACCCTTTGACGAAGCGCCACAAAACGGCGGGCGCAAAGGTGCCAGGAGACGCCATCGGCAAGAGGTCGGTTTCCACTCCCTACCATCGGCAGCTCGGTCTCATCCGGTTACGATCCCGGGGTAGGGTAATTCTATGCAGGGCACAAGCACCCTGACCAGCCAGGGTCTTCGATGCCGTTGTATCGACCCTAACCGTTGTATGCGCTTAGATGAACCTCTGAAAAAATGGCAATAAAAGTGTGTTAATTTGACAACGACTAACTCATTCAGTTTTGCTACGCCAGAGACGTTATCACAAACTGTAATCCCACCCACCACTGACGAGGTTTCTGTCGCAAAATAAAAAACTCGAGGCGGCGACACCAAAAGTCGGGCGAGACCGTGTGGGCTTTCTCCGTCAACGTTTGGACATGGCATGTTATGGAATGAGGGCTTTGCGGACGACGATTTCCCCACCATATACCCTCGTGGTCGACTAACGAGATGACGATATGGTTAGTAACTTACTGTCGTTGTCTAATTCTCACAAAAAAAGTTACACCAATCATTTTACCATGTACCATAAATCACTAAATGGAATCGTCTAAGTGAAGTCGCCTAGATTGAAGTCGCTGGCCATAAATCTCAGGGACTCTATTAGCGCAAACTAAAGCCCGTCATCGTGATCAACTACTAGGGAAATATATCATCATGCAGAACGCAATACCCTGGCATCGCTTGGAATAATGTCGCCGTTCCGCTTAAGGTTGGCGATGGATGGCGCAGCCTCTTTCCTCCTCCGAGGCAATGAAAAAAGCCACGGCTAATATCGGCACAGCGGTCCCAGAACCTAACCTAAACTGAAGCTCTGCACCTAAATTCGACCGGGACCCTGGTGGTAACGACCTGCCTGGCGTAAGCTTCCTTATTTGGCGGAAATGACGGTGTTTATTCGCTCAAACGAAAAAGCCGTGTCAACTCTGCGTCGATCTAACTGTGCATACACGAGATTTGCCGAGGACAGCGAAGCCTGCCCCCAAACGAGCCACGAGGCGAATGATCCAGTACAAATGGGCTGAGGTGATAAATTATTTTCACCCAGTCATTTTCCCCTCACGGGGTGTCACTGTCACTGCGTCCCCTTGACGTTTTGTGTGCGATCGTCAATGGGGATGGGTTTTGTTACTCTACACACCGTAGCCGACGTAAACAATGAAAATGACGTATTTAGTCTTATGGTGGTTTGGTTTACTTCGTAAGGGTTTGGTTGAAGAAGTTGGTTCGGTATTTTTTGGGGGGTACTTACTGGGTGACGGTTCATCCTGTTCTGTCAAAAAGCCAACGGCGTTTCGTGATGCGGACCAGAAACAAAAACGCCGATCGACTCGATAAAATGGAAATCAACCACGCCCAACGAGGCCAGGTGACGTCTGGCTCGTATCTGTGTAAGGTCCATAAAATAGCACTATCGGAAAATCACTATTTTGGTGGAATTCACCCTGACCGCATGAAAATTGCACCATAATTTTGGTAAAATCGTAACCAAGACATCAACCTTTCCTTGTTGGCAAGTAATACACCGTAATTGAATCAAAATACGTTTCCGAAACGCTTGGATCAAGATACGTCCCGATACGCTTAAATCAATCTTTATGCAAGGAGACACATACGGAGGTTTTTCCGGGTGAATAACGCTCAATTCAACCAAATCTAGCGTGTTGGTACTATCACCCCGACAACCATTCAAAAGCTCCCGACAAATGATACAAACGACTGTTATTGTTACCACAATATTTTAACCCAATGAAGCAAAACTCGCTGGTTGTGATCGTCACGTATATCCCGGCGACTAAAACGTAGGTAAGGGTAAATCAAACACACGGTGACTCCCTTAACGTAAGACCGTAACCACGGGGCGTTTGCTGGGTAGCCGTACGTGCCAAGGCTCTAACATGTTACGTGGCAATTTCTCATTACGGTCTGATAGGTAAGAGTAACCGCTAATGACCAAGGCACCAGGCACCGATGTTCTTCGCCCGATTTACGAAGACCATTGAATCGTAGCCACACTAAGTGGACCATCTCGTACTCTATGCTTGCCGGCTAATCCTGGCGACGCACAATGAGGTGGGAAACAGGTACACAACTCCGGCGGTGCCGACGAGGCTGGATCAAGCTTGACGCCGCTTGCATCCGTGCAGCATGAATGACCTCGGGCGAAATATTTGGGGGACATTGACGGTTGTTTGCTGGATAGAGGATTTGGGTGTTATGTCCGACGAAAAAAAAAGTATTGACGGATTCAGGGGTAAGGCCCGCACGTTAGCTCGTGCAACCTCGTATCGTGGCAACTAACAATGCTCATACAACCTCGACTTGTTCGTTGTCTTGTGGAGATAGAGGTACTAGTATTATCTGTGTCATGGGATTAGCAAGTAGTTTCAATCCAGGTTGACGTCACTAAGAGTGGAGAACAATAGCGTCTGCTAATCGACTTTCCGATGGCTGGACACGAGCTACATATCCGAACAATCAGGGTCTCCACTAGCTATCTCCTCCTAACTCTGCCGAAGCAACAAGACACAGGGCTAGCAACAGACGCGCCCCGACCTCGGGTTCACCTGTCGAGCAACCGAGGCCGCCGCCATCATTGTTACCTTAAACACCGTCCACCCACATGGTCTCGGGTAAACCTTCGATGATGGTTTGTCACCCGGTGATGTCCATCGAGGTGGGACCACGCAAGGGGGGCAGTGACAATCGCTGGTGCCGACACTTTGCCGACGGCAATACCGCAGCTAGTTTCCAATACCCGCTCAGCTCCAGGGATCGTGGCTAAGCTTGGACACTTACTAATATGTGATCCTTGATTTTCCGAAATACCGATAGGTCACGATCGACGAAACGATTACAGGGCAAGAGCGAATCTTTCTGATAAGGTCAAGTGATAAGCCGGGGGGATGGCTGGCCTGTGGTCCAGACAACGGCGCTATTGTGAGTGGTGGGCTTCCATGCATGGCGGTGCCTTGAACTGGAAAAAGACTCCCATGCGTTTACCTACCTGGAAACCCGGAATATTCAGTTATAGTAAGTTTCCTTACCATCGTATGTATTGGTTCTGTAGGTAACCAAAACATTTGGTGGAGAATTCGCCGCATACTTGGTGGTGGTAACCTTACACGATTGACTTTATAAACGCGCATCCCCTGCGGAGCAAATATAGCCCATGCCACAGGCGAGGGAAAATTTTATTTGTTGGGCACATCCAAAATAAGCTTTTGTGGCAGCAACACGCTTGCAGTCTGACTCAGGGATCTGCGGTGCCACACGCAAATCGAACTGACGATGGAAAACTAGGTTCCTCTGGAGGGGAGCAAGGTGGCTGCTGGTTAGGGTGAATGACCCGATTTTTCTGTGGGCTTTTTCTGGCGCCTCGGTGCATGTGCTCAGTATTATTGACGACGGTTGACCACGGTAAAAGCCTTTTTTTTTCAGTGTTGGTAGCTGCTTCACAGGACAAATCATAGTGGGCACGCGTGGTTTGTTGCAAGCAGACACTTTTGGTTGCGTTTTTGAGGATTATAGCTATTGTATATCTATTGTTGGAAGTGCTTTGACAAAGGGCTAGGGCCATCGGAATCCCCCACTCGTTGCCAGCACAGGGTCTACTGCTGTTTCTGTAGCCAGCTGCGGGTGTCGTTAGGTTGCAATGCATCTAGTTTGGCCAAGTGCACGCACGGTTGTGTCACATTGATCCAAGCAAATCCCAAGTGGACTAGGTCGAAAAGTTCCCATTTGGTTGAGAAAAGAATAACCTGAAATTCGGTGTGTTGCCTATGGATCGGCTGATATTGGTGGAAGTGGATGATTTGCTGTTGGCTACTTTTTACTTGTCCTATGCGATTGGAACGAGCAATATGATTTGGTTGAAATATATGCCATATGAATTCCCTTTTACACATCGAGATGATGAAACTGGTGGTATTTATTCCATTCAGTGTATTAGCTTGTGGATCCGAGAGCAAATCTCTTTAAACCGCTTCAATGTTTGGTCCAATGGCTCAAGTTAGTGGTTTAGGTCAACATCTATCGAAGAAAGCTACATGTGTCTTTGTAATTTGCTTACTACTTGATATGTGATACTATATTACATGATATAGTATTTGGAAACAATTGATTATACCATTATCGAGGTTTCGGCTATCAATTATAATTGAATGACAATGGCACCGTGCTGCAAGTAATTGGAAGTGACAAGGTCCTTGTACTGGACATCGACTTCTCTGGCATATGAAGAAATAACTGTCTTGTAATTGTAATCAAATTTCTATTCAGTCACAATTTTCTTTTGGTTGTATTCTGTCGAAGTTAAGAGCACTTCAAAGTACAAGAAAACCGACACAAGAAAAGCTACCGACAATTTCAATAAATGGAAAAAACGCCCATAGTCTGTAAGAATAACATTCAAGTTCTTTAAAAGGCATCAAGCAGCTAATCTAACACATACTTTATCGACTCAGTCAATACCTCGTAATTTTCATCTTACGAGATCATGAGAAGCCCGCTTAAAAGCCAAAACGCCAATCTTTCAATAACCAAACCATCCCAACAAATTGAATCAATATTTCATCAGTTTACACCATCAGCTTCTCGTTGGTGATAATAGAATGCTACCAATGCAGGGCCGTCATGCATAGCGACAATTGTCGAAGAATGTTCCCCTTGTCATTCCGGTGACACTTGCTTCGATACGAGGGGCTAAAATCGTAATGGGGATCGGAGGTGCCATTAATATATTACACTATTATCTATCGAAGATAGGTGGTTCGTCACTCATTTCCATGCTATCAGCAAAGCCACTAGTGATGGTGATAACATCACCGGACGAGTCTGCCATCTAATACGGACCCGACGCCGGCTTTTGCTGGTGTTCTCGCTCGTGCAAGCGGTAATGTCTCGTCATGTTCAGCTTGACGCTAAACTGCTTGCCGCACCCGGCCCAGGGACACTTGAAGATCTTTTCTCCCGTATGACTATAGTAGTGGGTCTGAAGCAGCAGCGGCCGCTTAAACTGCTTGTGGCAAATGCGGCAGCGGTTGCGCTGGGCCGTTTCCGGCTTCATGTCGTAGCCGGAAGCGGGGCGCCGCTTGCGAGCTACCGGCGGGTGCGGCTGGGGCGGCGAGGCCGGCGCCGGCGCCATCATCGGCGCCATCGGCGCC